>ML801720.1:186168-209226 GCA_009831015.1 Picea engelmannii | reverse complement strand
TGGAAAAGGGGCGTTAACTTCCACCAAGAATTAAATACCATATTTGGACTCCACTAGCCCGGAGAACCAAAAGTGGCTTGCTAGCCCTGAAATTAATTGCTTGCAGGCCGGTAGGTTGATGGCTTGATGAGGGATGGGGAGGTGAACCGCCTATCCATAGAGCCATCATGACTGACCAGCGCGAGGGTAATCATGCCACACGCAACCTCGAGAGAGGAAAAAGCATATGGCAGAAGCGGTTGACAAAGAGGGCGGATGCGAGGGGAAACTCTGGCAGTTTTTACGCAGAGTGAGTGATCGCAGAGAGAAGGGGATTGCAACCCTTGCTCCTGGGTACTAGCAGACAGGGAGACACAGACCTCAGAACATCGTGGTCTCAGCTCGGGGGTGGCTAGTGGTAAACCCATTAGGAGTCGCTACGCCTACGGTTGGGTGGAAACGAGCACCCCTCTCAGCAGTTGCTTCTATTGCTGAAGTTATTTCTGATAAGTATTTTGCTCATATTGCATATTGAAATTTATATGCTGTCACATATGTTCATAGACTTGTGGAATTGTAAATGTTTCTGGCGTAAGGATGCCTGTGCATTAATTGATGATAAGGAGTAGATATTAGTTCATAGAACTGTAAAATTGTGAATGATTTCAGCATGAGAGTGTCCGCATAGTATTTGATATGAGTGAGTTAATATATACCTATCACCGAGGAAACCATGCATGACTTACGTTGATAATTGAATCTAGTTATGCTTAGATTGAGCTAAGTTAAGCTCCCAGCCCGTACTCGGGAAGCTATTTTCCCTATCCGTCTCCAGGAAAGCCCTGGGATAGATCTCTTGTAGAGTTTCCCCCTGGTAGAAGGGATACTTAGCCATTCTCGAGAAGGCCTTCAAGGAGGAAGAAATTGACGGTCAGGACCTCACGGAGAAGATTGACAAAATCCCGTCATCCGTTAGATCTAGAAAAGTTGCACGGGGTTTAAGCCCAGGCGTGCATAGGAGGAGTCCCGGGAGAGTCATAGGGAAATCTGAGTCATCGGGGTTTTGTTAAGTCTGAGAATCGAGGCCTTGTGGTTCTCAAAATTCCGAGAACGTATCCTAGTCGTTGATCTCGGCAGGACATGTGTCGGCGTTCTAGGAGAAATCGGGATTTCACCCATCGGAGAATTTAGGAGTGTAGAACCATTGCAATAGGAAATCTCGATCTGCGATTTCCCGATAGGATATGAGCCGCCCAAACAATAGGGACACGTGGCAGAAGATCCCGAAGAGTCGGAGATCGGGAATCGGGGTTCCCGGAGACAAGAGACTCGTGCATGTTGAAATCACGAAACGGATCGTCCGTCGACGTGGACGCGTGGCGAAAGATCCCGGAGAGTCGGAGTTCGGGATATCGGGATTTCCGGAGTCGTGCAACTTATGCACAATGGAATCGCGATACGCGATTTTCCGAGAGTAAATCTGAATCGTCCATTTGAGGGACAGGTGTCGGAGATTCGGAGTGGGTCGAAGTATTAGCCATCGGGAAATCGGCATTTCCGTGGACAAGTGATCGGGGAAATCCAAGTGAAAACCCCGACGAGATCTGAGCCGTCCGTTCACACGGGACAGGTGTCAGGGGTCGGATGAAAGTCGCAGATCGGGAAATCGGAGTTCCTGAGGACAAGGAATTTAGGACATCGTAAGTCCTGAAACCCCAAGAGTAAATCCATTCCATCCATCTGCAAGGATAGGTGGCAAAGGATCGGGCGCCGTCGGAGTTTTTTTCATCGGAGAATCGGGGATCCCGGCATCAAGCAGATTATGCATCGAGAATTCCCGATCCGCGATATCCCGACGGGATTTTTGAACCGTCCATTGGCGAGGACGCGTGGCGAGAGATCCCGGAGAGTCAGGGTTCGGCATATCGTAGTTTCCGGAGTCGTGAAACTCTTGCACAATGGAATCGCGATACGCGATTTCCCAACACAATCACAGCCGTCCCTCTGTGGGACAGGTGGCAACCATCGGAAACCATCAGCGTTTGGCCCATTGGGAAATCGGGAATCCCAGGAACATGATGCTCAAGCACTTTGAATTCGCGATCCGCGAAACCCTGATGAGTGGGGGCCAACTGTCATCACAGTAGAGGAGGAGGATAGAGGCGAAGTGGAGGCCAGCTGTCAGCCAACCCGCGGATCGGGATATCGGAGTTTTCGAGGGTAAAGAAAGTGAGCAACAGGAAATCGCGATCCACGATTTCCCGACGAGATCTGAGCCGTTCATTTCGAGGACGCGTGGGAGTCATCTAGTGGCATTGGTGAAAGCTCCACAAGAGGTCTTCATCGGGCATCGGGAAATCGCGAGTCCCGGGGACATGTGTTTTGCGTCGTCGCAAATGCCGAAACCCCGATAGGAGGTTATATGGCTGCGGTCATATGGTAAGCGGTTGTGTGGACCAAAGGCTTAGCCAAGCGGGGCTGAGGCAACCAAGGGGCGCATCAGAAATTCATTCCATCGGTGATTGGGGATTCGAGAGCACATAGACCCTCGACACCGCAACCTTCGAAACCCCGAATCCCGATATTGAACCAGGGATTGGGATTTTGCAAATGCAGGTTTCTGGAGATTTCTCATTTGTGGGAGATTAACCCAAAATTTTTAAATTATGATAGTGGGTGTGTTACATCTTGGGTTAGCTAGCATGTACACGACTGCAGTAATGGAGCAGGGTGCGTAGGCCTTTATAAAAGGGGGTTTTAAGAAGAGTTGTTCAGTAATGTTTTGGCAAAGAAGGAATCTGAGATGGCCTGATGCTAGGTAAGCATGTCTGGTGCAAATTAGGGTTATAACAAATGCCCCCTAATGTGTGAGGTCAGAAGAGCATTTGATGTCCAAAATACATTAACAATTTTCACCAACGTTCCAAACAAGTGAGCCCAGGGACCAGAAATCAGGAGGTGCCTTCTGCAAAATAATAATTGTCTCACCGAGGTGGGCATACCCATGCTTGGGATGAAATCAAATCATGGCTACCAATCAAATACACTATAGATCCATGTCATATAACTATATAAAGTGTAGCCGCAAGAAATACACATCGAAGCTACATCTCAAAATAAAAAAAAAGATATACATGTAGAGTATCCATCTTCTAGAAGATGATAAGGCCTAATGGCTGGAGATGAGGTATTTAGAGCTCAAGAAACAACTTAAAAATCTTCAAAACTTGGGTAGGAGTGTAATATGAGTGTATGACTTCATTACCCAGAGGTCTTCGATGGCTCGTCGGTCATGGACTAGAGAATCTTGATGATAAGATTGAAGGCTTCATTGATTTCGAACAAAGATTTGATTGGACTTTGAGGATGGTTGGGCATGAGGGCAAGAGACAAATTACAGAGGGGCTGACTCAGGCTTAGAAAAAATTCCCTTGGATAATAGCACGACAAAAGATGAGACTCAGGCAACATGGCATTAACATAAGTTTACGAGGCAGGAGGAAACACAAACTCTCCATATGTTTGGAAGAATAACCAAATGGAGGAGGACATAGCTCAATGTAGAGGGAACAACTTCCTAAGGTCATATTAAATCCCAGGGTTTGAAAAAAAAATGAAAAGATGTGCTTTATCCAAGGGTGACTCATTGTGTTGCCAATACAAAGAAAATACTTTTCCCTTCCTCTTTTTGGGGTATATTTGATTTTTTTTGTCTTTTTCAATAATTTTGAAAAAAGAATAAAAGAATGTTACGTTACAAAGGAGGGATGAGTGTCGCAAACATACAATTTCGAGGCACAAGGAAAAGACTGACGTTCAAAGTAAGGACACTCGGGAAAAATCCCTCCTCGGGCCAAAGGTGTCAGGATGCAGAGGCAAAGTGCTACAGGGCTTGCGTATAAGGCATGCTTTAGATGGTTTAGTTGAGAGCAACATGGAGCCGACAGTAGACCAGAGATGTAGGTATGCAAATGCGATTAATAAGACACACAATGGTAATATCCTTCGACGTAAGTTTTACGATCCCAGAGAAGGTAAGCTCAACGGTTTTTCATATTTAGAGAGTCTGAAAAAACATAAAAGCAGACTCCAATGGGGTACCTTTTTCGAAGGTAGTCTAGTCGGTTCGAAAAAGGGATAAAATAGCACCGAAAAGACATCTATTCAAAACCATTTTAACGAGTGTGATAAAGACAAGATCACTCGACAATTTTTTCATTTTTAAGGAGCCTGAAAAAAGATTAACTAAGGACTCCGTCAGGAATGTTCTTCTGGACCATTTTAACGAGTGTGAAAGAATGAGTTCACTCGACAATCTTTTCAATTTTAGGGAGTCTGAAAAGAGCTTAACTATGGACTCCGTGGGGGTTCCTTTTTCGTAAATTTAGTCCCTCAGGCCCGAAAAAGGGTTAAAATTATACCCGAGAATACTCTTCTAGGGATCCAAAGCCTCTAGAGCATACCTTTGTTCGTACAGTTGATCATCCAGACCTAAAAATGGGTAAACTACCGACGGATAGACGTGACTTCAAATTTCAGTTTAACGAGTGTGAAAGGCCACAAGATCGCTCGACAATCTTTTCATGTTTAGAGAGTCTGAAAATGGCTTAAAAGAAGACCCGTTATGTTTTAGGAGTCCCGAGGGTGAGGTCAAGAGTGATAAAGAGTCATGCAAATGAGGCTCAAACTCGTAATCAGGAAAAACTAAAAGGACTCCCAAGCCTACAATCATTATTGACAGCATGGACACCATAATGCAACTAGGATCTACCTAGGGCATCCATGTTCCGGTAAGCTCTACCACCAAATCGCGACACTTCTAAAGCAACAATGATGGTTCCATGTCGCAACCTGGTGGGATCGATCCTATGGAAAAGGGATGAAGACAACAATATACAAAAGTAGGGGTGGAAACCTAACTTATATGCTCAAGTTGACCATCTGAGATTTTTCCCCATAGACCATCAAAAGTGACCCAAAACTCCAAAAAATGTCTTGATACCTGAACGTAAATTTCCATAGAAACTCTTGAATCACTCTAAATGGTTTTCAATTTAGATAAAATGATAAGGGGGGCCAAAAAAGTGACAAAAAAGGGCCAAAAAATCTATAAATAGAAGCCGACAGCTCATTATCACCATTGCTGATTTGGAAATTGACTCTGGAGCATAAAAAACCCCCTTTGGTAAAAGTGGTGATTCCGGGAGCTACAGTGGACGAAATGACCATTCGTCTAGACCAAGTAAGTATAAACTACCTCCTTTTGCCTTTTAATTCTTTATATATGCATTTAATTTGTTTTTTTTGGGGGTGTCGACCTCTAAAAGGTCGGCCCTAGGTCCACGCGGGCTGTCATAAGATAGCCCGCGTGTACACTCGCTCTGTATGATGTTAGAGCACGTGTACACGCAACTTTGATCACAACAGCCTGGGTGGACCCTCCAATGAGTGCAAAAAAAGTTTAAAAAGCAAGGCCTAACCCTCTAAAAATTTGCCCATGTGTAGGATGTATGTGCAATGGAGAGAACAAGAGCACGAAGATATTAGCGCACTAGTTGGGGAAGACCCTAACGCTATGGTGGCATTAATGCAATGTGGCTTGCTCAAGTTTTTTCTGTGTCCTTTCATGAGAGCACAACCTAGGCTACTGAATGCCTTGGTTGAATATTGGCACCCTGACGCAGAAGCTTTTATGTTAGAGGGGCAATCACTGGTGCCCACTATAGAGGATATATACTTTTTGACTAGCCTCTCCAGGAGAGGGGAACCAGTCAATTTCCGGACATTTGCTTCTGGGCCTCACAATATATCATAATTGATAGGACTTTATTGTGAGGTGGGTACAGACCGATCGAGTTCGCAGGTGCCAATAAGCAGGATCACCGATTTATCACTGTGGGCGATTGTGTTCTTATTGGGCGGATGAATGGTTTTGCGGCTCTACATCAGTCGTCCCGTGCATGGATGAACTGTGCAGTCCAGTGCTTAAATGCACAGATATTTGACTGGAGTACCACACTGTTGGATTGTATGAAGAGGCAACTGACAGATTGGCGGTTGCGGATGCAGAGGAACTTTGGGTTCAGGACGATTATATGCTCTTTATTTTTTGAAAGAGTTCCTAGTTTCAATCCTCGAGTGGTGGTATGAGGACATTAGGCCTCTCTTCCTGCGGTTTGCAGATGGGTGGTGTTGCTTCCATGACAGGGTGGTGGAAGGACCAATGAGTCCTTTGATGATGAATTCTTTTCTTGGTTGTCATGGCAGATCCCAACCATAGAGGATTATCCTTATGCTGGGATTGATTTCTCGAGAGATCCCGAGATCCCTTTACCTCCAGGCGAGGAGCGAGGCGAGATGGGTAAGTTTGCATAATTTTTTTTTGTGAAACATATATAATTTTTATGTTGTTTTTTATATATATCATTTTTTTTTATACTAGAGAATTTGACAGATATGTGTCTATTGTGTGCAGATGTGGGACCCGCACGACCTACGGATTATGCGAGGAACAGGCGTTGTCCTCGGCCAGGGGCCGCACCTGCTGCCGCAGGGGGACCAACAACAACATGGGAACTTCTAGCCGGTGAGGCTGAGAGGGTTTTGAGACGAGTTGAGTGAAATTTTACCTCGCTCACTTGCACCATCCCCATGCCAGAGATTGAGGAACTGCCACCATCTATGCAGCCTCATGTAGTGGGGGCACCACAGACGTGGGTTCAACTGTTTCAACGTTTGGCAAACGCTGTTGATTATTACAACAGGGCCCATAGGCCTTGACCTTAGCTAGTCTAGACTTTTCACGTGCCGGTAGCTCTACTTGTATATATTTTTTGAGGGCATAAGACCCATGACTCGTTACTGGTCATATTTTTTGAGGTTCTTGCATCGACCTATGTACTCTGATGATTGTGATATTATATATGGATTTTTATGTCTTTTTGTGTCTTATGGATCATATTTTATTTTAAAAATGTATTTACATGTTTATGTGTATGTCTTTTTATATGTGTGCGAGATGCCAGTCTAAAATTTGATTAGCTAGAGTATCTGTAACTTGGTTTAATCTCCCAGGAACATGAAAATATGTAATATAATCAAAGCTTCGTTCTAAGAGACGTACCCTAAGGAATCGTCGGTGTAAAGTACAATCATGAACATGGTATACTCTATTTAACTGAGACATAACCAACTGAGCGTCTAAATAGACCCGGAGATGAGAGATACCAAATGACAGGGCGTCACGAAGCAACTCAATAACTACACTGTACTCAACAACATTGTTTGTGGTGTCACCTAAACATATACCTCCTGAAGATAATAACTGGCCCTGAGGTGTAACAATTACCCAAGCTGCGGAGGCAAGCCTCTAAGTGTGCTGGCTAGCACCATCTATGTACCCAATGAACACCTCTAATTCACTTGACATCTGCCACAGTGACAAAAGATAACATAAAAAATGACACGTCCATAATACTAAAAGAAACTAGAAAGTAATAGTACAAAGACTATACATATGTTACAAAAAGTTACCCAAGGTGACCTACCTATGAGTAATACTTCTTGAGGTAGAGCCCATTTCTAGGCTCCACCAAAGCATTTCCCTCAAAGTCAACCAAATGATAAGCGCCCTTTTTTAGAACCTCTTTTATGATGAAAGGTCCAAACCACATGGGTTTGAATTTTCCTGTCCCCAAGGGGTCCTTATCTTGGTCATAGACCAGGACAAGGTCGCCTTCAGAGAAAATCCGAGGACGAATGGACCGATCATACTGACACTTGAATTTTTGTTTGTGAGCCTCGTTGGCCAGGGCCGCATCACGACACTGCTCATTGAGCCGCTCAAGGTATAATAACTATTCTTCAAGTGGAGAAGTGTTTGGCAATAACTGTACTGCCAATTTCAGGGACAGGATTTGACATTCTATAGGCAAGACTGCTTCCAGCTCGTAAACGAGTTGAAAAGGTGAGAAACCGGTTGTAGTCTTAACAAACATTCAGTAAGCCCATAATGCCAAGTATAACATAAAATGCCAATTTGACTTGGCTGAGTTGATCGTTCGCTGTAGGATGGTCTTAAGAGATTTATTTACAGCTTCCACCTGACCATTTGCTTGGGGGTAGTAGGGTGACGCATGTTCTTTCCACAATCCAAGCTTTGATGTTAATTCGGTCATCATTTGGTTCTGAAAGTGATTGCCATGGTTAATGGCAATCTCTCTCAGGACGCCGAACCTTGTGATTATCTGGTTGAACAAAAAGAGAGCCGCAATCTCTCCATCATCTTTAAATGTTGGCATAGCTTCGACCCACTTCATAAAGTAGTCTACGACTACAATGATATAACGATACTCCCTTCCTGAAGGAGGGTTGCATGTAGTGTAATAAATTCACCACTTGGTGAAGGGACCAACTGTGATGACAGGAAACATGGGAGCGGGATGTGCCCTCATCTTCTGAGAGAAGATATGACAAGGGTGGCACTTCTTGACTGATTCGATACAATATTTGATTAGTGTCAGCCAAAAGTAACCATCTCGTAAAATATTTTGGGTTGTTGCTAACCCAGACAAATGACCGCCACATGCTCCAGTATGGAAATCGTTAAACACAAGCTCCACTTCTTCATGAGTGATGCATCGACGAAGAACACAACCTACCCCTCGACGATAGAGAGTGTCCTTGAGGATGAGATAATTCTTGGCCTGATGACGTAAATGACGATGTTCATCATGAGAATCAGAGGCGGCACTTCAAAGTCTGGAGATAGACTAGAATATCTCCATACTAGGGGTCCGAAGATGCTATCAAAAAAATATCTCCTTGAATAGGCAATTCTTCAGGCACAACATCACCTGATTCGACCGGAAGTTCCGAAATAAGTTCTGCGAAGACCAGTGACTTTTTGGATTTCGCTGAAACGAAATCTAAGTCAAATTCCTGGAGGATGACTATTCATATACTGATCTTTCCTCCTATTACCCGTCATGTCAACACGTATTGAAATGGATTCACAACGACAATGACAGTGGTCTTGCGAAACAGAACATAATGATAGAACCATTGAACAACATGGACTGCTACCAACGCAAGTTTTTCGATATGAGAATAATTGAGTTCCGTTCTGACGAGGCCTCGACTCAGGTAATAGATCACATATTTTGAGAGAAAATCATCTTCCTGAACTAAGACCATGCCAATGGTTGACTCTGTTGCAGCTAAGTATAATAAGAAATCTTTGTTATAGTTGGGTGGCCAAAGCAGAGGGGCAGTTGTGAGGGCATGTTTCAATGCTTTGAAGGAGCATTGAGCAACATCATCCCAATGAAAATGAACGACTTTCTTCAATAACTGCATAAATCCCTTCGTGATCTCGGCATAGTTGGTGATGAAATGCCTCAAAAAGTTCGCCTTGCCCTGTAGACTCTGAAGTTGAAAGATTGTGCGTGGGGGAGGCAACTGAACTATTGCCTCAACCTTCAGAGGATCAACCATGATCCTTGTTGTTGACACTATGGAACCTAACAAACATCCTGATGTTATGCAAAAGATGCATTTGCTTGGATTCAAGCGAATATGAAAGTAGTGACATCGATCAAAGATAAGTCGAATGTGTGTGGGATGATTCGTTCTCTTGCGAGATCGAGATGCTAAATCATCTAAATAGACCTCGACTATATGCTTGAGATCATGGAAAGAAAAAGACATGGCCCACTGAAAGGTAGCTCCAGCATTTTTGAGACCAAAAGGCATCTTACGATAGGAAAATGTACCCCATGGACAAATGAATGCAGTTTTGTGTTGGTCTTCAGGCTTGATTTGTATCCTGATTATATCCCAAAAAACCATCCATGAAAGAAAAGGCCTCGCAACCTGCACATTCATCAATTATATGGTCAATGAATGGTGTGGGAAAATTATCTTTTGGACAGGCCTGGTTCAGATCACGGAAGTCCGTACATATGTGAATCGTGCCATATTTCTTGTTGACCAGCATAGGATTTGACACCCATTGGGTCAAATGGATAGGATATATAAAACCGGCTTTGAGTAGTTTCTTGACTTCAACCTTAATGGCTGCTGCTTTCCTAGGATTAACTGGACGAAGCTTCTGTCGAACTGGCTTGACATCCAGATAAGTTGTGATTTCATGTTCGACTATTTTTGGATCAATGCCTGGAATTTTCTCATAATACCAAGAAAAAACGTCACAAAATTATTTAAATAAGTCTGTGTAGATTTGAATCTCTTTGGGGGAACAATCAGCTCCGACAAAAACATTCTCCACGATGCCAGGGGTTCTGGAGATATTAATCGGTATAGTTTCAACGATAGTTTCCATATTATCCTCGACATAAACTTCATGTGTAGCCAAGGGATTGATAGGACAAAACCTATCTCCAGTCATAGTCAAGGTGAATTCCCCTGCTTTGATTCTACTTAAGTCCGGGAGGAAGTATGATCTGTGATGGAGATCATCCCAGGGTTTGTCCAGACTAGTCATTGCTTCAATGATTGCTTCACCTGAGGGAAAGACCAAGTCTAATGAATCAGTACTAGTGAGGGAACCTTGAGCCCAAATAGGCTCTGGGATTAGATATAACTCTTGTGCAGGAGTCAGATCTGTGTTGGCTAAAACTTGGTGGACTAAAAATTATGCTGCCTCTGTCGCGAACAAGGGCATGGACATACCATTGTGCCCTATCCCTTCCATCATGGCCAATGGGGAAGGAAGAATCCATGGATCGTTGAAGTAAGTCATGCGAAACGAAGAAACTTGGAAAATCCCAACCTTATGGTGGTCTGATATGAACTTGACATCACCTTGAGGGGGTGAGTAATCGAAGGTACCCATCAAATATGGGCACAAACCAAATCCTACGTTGACGATGCCCGGTTGGGGATTATCAATCATCAGGAGCATGGATGCACACAATGAAGGGTCAGGTCTGGAGAAGGACAATTGATCAATGGTCACAATCTGGCCCTTGTGTGGAAACAACAAGACCCGAAAAACTGTAGTAACCACTGCTTGCATGGCATAAGTCCAACACCTACCTAACAAGAGATTGTAGTCGAGGGATCCATCGACTACTTCTACCTCGACATACACGGTCTTCCCTCCTAACTGCATGGGGAATGAGGGGATGATGCCATGTGGTCGGAATGAACGACCATCGAAAGCGATAAGAAGAGTAGATGACAGAGACAAAATGGGTTGGCCAATGGCCTTCCAACACGCCAATGACATGACGCATGTTGAGGCACCCTCATCAACCACTATGCGGAAAATGTTCCGCGTAAAATTTTTTGTGGGGTAAGCCAATACTATTTGAAATGCTACGTGGTAAGGGAGACGAGGTTTTAATTCAGTTGTATCTAGCATGATTGTACCCAGATTACAAGTCTCAGTGGATCCTAAAGCTGCTAACAAAGCTTTCCTCTGGGAAGGGAAGCTCTGGAGGACCTCCAAAGTAGACATCGCACAAGGGGTTTGAGATAAATCCTCCACCACAGAATAGTTCTGGGTGGCCCTTGCATTTAGGTTGTGAGAAGCTTTCTCTAACGCACCTTTTGGGATGTGTGTCATTGTTTCGCCCAAAGTCTTCTCGATCTGGAGAGGAAGAGATGGGATTTCAACTTCTTTTCCTTTCTCAGAGGTGCTTGGCTTACTATAGTCATGTGCTCTAGTCGATATAAAAGCATCACCTTTCATCATATACACATTCACGGATGCAGGGTTGTTCGAAGACGGAGAGGGTCCTTGACTGCCCCCTTCCACACTTGTAGAGGCTTGGGTTATGTTTTTCTCATGTTGGAATGGATTTGTTAACACAACAGGCTGTTGTTGTGTCACAAACTTTTGGGCCTCTGCAAGCCGAGGACACTGATGGGTCGGGTGATCTTCCGCGCACAGGTTACATGGATACCTCACCTTTTGTTTCTTAGTGTTGCCCCCGCCAACATTATTAATGGGTTTCTTATCCCCCTTACCCTTCTTTCATTGTTTTTTCTTTGCATCAGGATGCTGGGTGGCCTTTGGATTTGTCGATTGCATTGTGTGTACATCCGATGTTTGGGTAGGGGGAGCAGCTGAAACAGTAGTTTGGCTGGCCACTGCATGTTGTATAGACAATTGCTGCATTTGTTTTATCATTTGCTCATTGGGCTTGGTTTGTGCTGAACCTACAATACCATCGGCATGTGGTCCAACTCTTTTTCTGGTTTTATCAAGTATGGATCATGGTGCATCAGGAAAAACCTTGTACAGTAAACCAGACTAAGAATAAATTAGCTCAATATGTTGAGCTCTCATGGTGGCATCTTCTTTGGAAAACACTCTCGACGTTGCGACGTCTTTGGATAGCTGTGGGACCAAAGACTTAAGGAACCACTCAAGAAGGAATGCTGGTGGGACTGGTACCTTAATTAAACTCTTCCAACATCTCCACTCTCGGATGTGGTCAGAGATATGGTCCTCTTTTTTCTGTTCAAAATTGGCCAGCAATTCTATGCCGACGTTGTATCTCACAGGTAATTGGAAATGGTTTAGGAATTCCATTGTGAATTCGCTGAAGGAAGAATATATCAAGTGGTTGAGCTCGATGTACCATTTCATGACACTCCTAATGAGAGTGCGCTGAAACAATCGCAATTGTACGGAGTCGTGTTTCAATGAATTAGACGAGCACTAAAGATGGAAGGTGGTCACATGATCCACTGGATCTTCATTAGGCTTGGCCTCGAACTTTGGTATGTCCGAAGGCAATTTCGTCGGCATAGGAGGCTAACGTGGATCGTGACAGATGGGGTCATTCAACAATCTTGTCAAGTCTGGAAAATGTAAAGTTGCTAAGAAAGGTAGTTTTGGTTGTTGTTGATGATAACCATGGAAAAAGGGGCCTGGAGTTTGACTGGTACTAGGTTGCCAGGAAAAGTTGGGTTGCTAGCTGGGGTTCTGGTAAAAACCATGGCCATGACTAGCGTACAGATTCTAAGTGTGAGGAGACATCATCGACTGAATCCAAAAATAGGACGTAGATGATTGGGCATACATTACATTCAGAGGACTTTGGGAAGGGTTTCCCCATGCCGATCCCATGGGCATAGGCATATCTCCTTGTCCGGGGTTCCATTGGTTGTGAAAAGAATTGCCCCAAATCGACATTCTTGACGAGGAAACTGATCCTTGCCAAGAATTCCAAGGTCCTGATGCGGAAGAAGTTCCTGGGTTTTCCCCCTGTGCAGGAATAGTACCTTGCATAGGATTAGGTTGGCCATAACCGGTGTTTCCCCTGGTTGGGAAAACAATTGACGAGAAAGTGTTGTTACCAAACACACTGAACAAAGAAAACGGTGTCGACCCTACTGTCATATTATGAGAAGGTGGTCCTTGACTCCCTACTCCAATTAAACTATGGTGTGTGTTTGGCCTAGCGGATTGCTGGTGGGTACCGCTAAGTGAAGGGGACAAAGGAGGTATATGACCTCCCCCATAAGGGAAAGTGTTAAAAAGAGATGAAGTGCCCCCCATGGGTCCTTGCAGAGGAGCGTTAGAGCTCCCTACCCCCAGACCTAAAGTCTGCAAAGTGGAGAAGGATAGTACATGACTTGTACTTGAGCTAGGCATCCTGTATGAGAATGGAGGGCCTGTCGCACTCTGTGTGAAAGGAGCAGTGGCTGTCGCCAAATAAAGGATCAGATCACTGCTCGAGGTAGAGTTAGTCGAGACCATGGTGGCTCGAACTGATGACGGTGGGGTAGGAGGTGGAACACCCACTGTGACGACAACCATGGTGGGAATATCAGGATTCCCAGAAGAAGAGAGAGGATTTGCCTCCATTAACGTCCTCTTTAAAGGTGCCAAAAGGTCCTTTAATAGAGGTTGGTCAGGTGTGATTTTTGGTGACCCGGTCGCTTCAAAAGACCCTTGTTGGTATAGCTTTCACCTTAGCAGTGGCGGGGGTGGATTTAGTGTAACCGGTGGCAGGCCAAGAAGCCTTCGTGACCGGTGGAGCTCATGATCCTCCACTATGTGAGAAGATCAAAGACACACTAGGGATTTCTATTCATTCAAAAACAACACACACTAGGAAAGTCCCTATAATATAAAACAAGCAAACACTAAACTAGTTGGAAGAACAATTACAACAACCAACACTAGAGAAACTTACCGGTGCAAGTGAAACTTGAACACGGAAGCACCCTCCAGGTATACTCTGTAAAGCATGGCCTGATGTCTGTCCTAAGTACCGCGGTATACCCCCCCAGTCACTTGTGTATGTCCCTAAAAAATATAGGAAACTAGGTTGCCAGCGCACGAACAATCACCAAGTGGGTACAGTTGACAGTCAGGTAGAGCACAATGAGTAGGGTATCAAGCCCAAAACCTGTCAAGGGTATCGAAAGCAAGTGGTCTGGAAGACAACTGAGGACCTCGAACGGATTCAAGACCCATGAAGCTCCGTGGCAAATGCAATCGACGAAATCCCAAGACAAGCCCTCTATATGTGTTCTCCACTATGATTGGTCTGACTTTGGAGGGGTTATCTCTGCTACATTTTCACACGCGACCTTGTGTTTAGCCCCTGTGTTAGAGGGGGGTCCCAGATAACTTTCACGATACTGGAATTTTAACACTCCCTAGCTCAGATTCCAATGTTTGATTTAATGGCCTTGAAGAGTTTCCTCTCCAACCTAATTCAAGGCCCTAACCCTAAACTAGTTGGCTGACCCTACAAACATAAAAAGTCTAATTAATTTTAGATTTAGTGTTAATTTTTATGGCTTGTCTTAAGTCAAAAGTTATGAAAGTGAAACTAGTGATGTTTGAAAGACGAAAGAAAAAAAAAAACCAGAAAGCTGGAAACAAAATAACTTCTTCTTGACTCAAATCTTAATCAACTTTTCAAACTAAAATTTTCTAAGATCTTTGAAAAAAAACTCAAAGCAGGATTTCACTCGACTACGAGCTACTTATCATCTAAGTAAACCATTAAGAACTTATGAAATAAAATACTTTTCCTAGTTACTAATGCAAACCAACACTATTTAACCAAACAAAGAAAT
Organism: Picea engelmannii; assembly: GCA_009831015.1. Classification (NCBI taxonomy): domain Eukaryota; kingdom Viridiplantae; phylum Streptophyta; class Pinopsida; order Pinales; family Pinaceae; genus Picea; species Picea engelmannii. Next base: position 194,178 of record ML801720.1, on the reverse strand, counting down.
AAAAGTTTTATTTATTTATTTATTTTTATTTGAATGCTCACAAAGAAAAAAGGAAAAATATCAACAAGTAAAGACCAAGAAAACTTCTGGCCTAAGTGCAGATCGTAAAGAGTGACTTTAAAAATAAGACACAAGAAAATTAAAATTGGACTCTCACACTTGTCTAAAAACCCTATAATGTTTTTTTTTTTTGAGGAAAACTTCTTAATGAAAAAGAAAGCTATTGCTGTGATAAAACCTAAGTTACTGACCGCTATGACAGAGACCCAAAAAATTGAGAGGTATAACTCTTGACAAATGAAATGATGACTGCCTCACCTTAAACAAAAATTTTCTCCATAGGCACGCTGCTGACAGTTCAACAACAAGCATGTGCATGTGAGTTGTGTAAAGTCAGGGTGCGTGTACATGTGTGCAGACCTTATACAGGCCACGTGTACTTCTGAAACTCTAAAAAATGAAAGGAAAAACAATCACGCCCAGGAAGAGACTACTGGTACTGAGAACCAGAATCTCTTGAAGACTCAGACACTTACTTTGACAAAAAAAATAAAACAATTCAAGGAAAAATTCATAGAACAAACCAATTTGAGGTGAAACCTAAGCTATAGACTGCAAACAACAAAGATTTAGAATGAGTTCCAGAAAACCCCTGAGAAGGATTATTTCTAAAAGGGGAGAGGATGACTTCCTCTCTAGAAGAAATTTTCTGGAATCATACACGCAACTGACACTTCCTCAGCTAGCGTGTACACGCGGGCTGTGGGAAGGTAGGGCACGGGTACACGTGTGCAGACCTTATACAGGCCGCGTGTACCTCTGTGGGTCTCGAAAAAAAATGTGGTCAAGCAAAGAAACAAAGATAACTGGTATGGAAGACCATAATCTCTGTTATCTCAGACTTTTGCAGAAACTTTAAAAACAAGGAATGAAACCTGTTCTTAAAAATACCCAAGAAAAAATATTCCCAGAAACCCTAGAGATCCCTAGTATGGTCGCCAATTCTGTTGTGGGTGGGAAATCCCTCCTATGGACTAGCACTAAGGGTTTTTATCATGCATTCATAAATGAACTAAAGATTCTTACTTCTTACCATCAACCCATGCCTAAACCCCCACCACTCATATGTAAATACAAGGCTCAAGAGATTAAGTCGACGTACCTTATTTTTCGCATTTTATGTCGATCCATTTTCACACTAGGTCATTCTTTGACTACAACTGTCCTCCCAATGCTGACCTGCATTCAAAAAAGACAAGAAAAGAACTCCACATGAATTTGATCTATGAACTAATGGGTTAGAGATTAAATCAATCATACAATCAATATTCAAATAATGATAATCTCATATGGAGGGACGAGAAAAACAATTCTTTTATTAACTTCACAATGATACCTTACAATGATAAAGTTGGCTACTACACCTTGATCCTGGTCCTGGGCTCTTCTTCCACTGTCTTCCAACTGCTTTTCTCTATACTTCTCTTTGCACAAGGATGCCTAAAGGTTGGGACAAAGGGAATGCTCAATCGGGTATAGTTTCTTTACTACGATTTTCCTCCTTTCAAATGGGACCCCTACCCCTTCTTTTATAGGTTATAAGGAGCTAGGTATTTGGTCAAATGACCGGCCATGCATGGCCGAAATGTTTAGTTAACTTACCCAAAGCTGCGTGTTTCGTCAACAAATTTCCTTTTTTCTTGCTTTTGTAGGTACACGCGGGCTGTCTTGGGTTAGCTAGTGTGTACACGCGTGTAGTAATGGAGCAGGGCACGTGGGCCTTTATAAAAGGGGTTTTTAAGAAGAGTTGTTCAGTAGTGTTTTGGCAAAGAAGGAATCTGAGATGGCCTGATGCCAGGTAAGCATGTCTGGTGCAAATTAGGGTTATAACAACAATCCAATATTGCTACGTCTCTAATTAAGGGTTCACCATCTCGAAAGGTTTTTTACTTACATAGAATACCAACACATACAGAGAGAACTTAATGTTATTACAGATTCATTAGCAAATTACATGTTGGATTGACATCTCACACATAGATGAATATTCAATATCACAAAGCATAAACATAAAATATAGAAACATCACATCATTGTAACATAAGAAGTTGAGACAAAACCTATATATATCTGTATATAAATAGCAGAAGTGTGCCAATGATATCATTCAAAAAGTACAAAGAAGGGAAAAATATGGGCTACTATGCCCGTACATCATCATAGTAAGACTATATGAAGCTCTACTCATTTCCCTGTACTACATTGTGCTCATGGTATCACACCTCTTCTCTGAATACTCACCATAGCAGATGGATAAGAATATCTTGTACACCCACTATGTGCCTCTACAGGTGTAAAGGAACATCTTGTAATCTCATGGAGGGGACACCCATGGTGAGTCTCCTAAGATTCCTTTCTGCCTCGTGAAGTCCTCCTGCTCTGCCACCTCCCTCTGTTGCTGCTTGGGCGTCACCGCATCGTCCAAATGGTGACATTCCATCTGGATGAGCCATCCCTCTGTCTGTATGATGAAAAAAAAACATGTTTAGATCCCTTATTTTACCTCAAAAAAATACAAATATTATAAAAAAAAACAACACTTTTTGCAAGGTTACGATTGTCAAATCTACCTGATGCATCCCACTGTGCCCCTTCAAGGAGAACCATATCTGCAGTACCTATGAAGTCCACCCTAGCATAAGGATAGTTTTCTATCATCATGATCTTCCTCCTCCACCATGCAAATAAATCAATGTTAAATGAAAATGATGAAGGCTCATTCCCCAATCGAGGTGATAGACTAGTCCACCTTTCCATCCAAGGCTCAGATACCATATGCTCTATCAAATCAATCTACGATTGCATTAGGGGTATCCATTCTAAGAATAATGATACTAAAAAGGATTTGTACCCAAACTGGTTCTACCTCCCCGTATTACATCTTTAATACGATCTCTAACATTTGTTAGAAATCCTGCAAACCAATTGAAGATTTTTGGCTCAAGGCACTCAACTACGTATGCCATCTATCATTTGGAAGCTAGATGAGGACTGATGCTTCTTTCCAGTTTGGTGATTGTGAATATGATAGATCATAGTGAAATATATCTAATATACTTAATACAAATATTACCATCTTTCTTGTGGGATCCTAGCCTACAGTACTATGCTATTTAGTCATCTTCTTGCAAAGGTGTAGCACGTAGGACATACAAGATGATGGGTGCCCCTCTTCTAGAGAGCCCCATAAAAAAATACACATCCTCGATATCAATCTCTAAAATTTGATATCCCACTTGAAAGGCCTGCTCATCAACATCCCATAACCCAATAAATTGTTGAAGGAGAAGAGTCTCTTTCCGCATATTCTGTACTTTGAAAAATTTCAGTAAACCATAATTACGGAGCACTTCCCTTTCTTGAGGGTCTTGCAATGCGAAAATGTCATCACCTTCATGCTCTCTTTCCTTCCACTCAAGCATTTTGGAAATCAAAACCCTGCAAAACAATAGTAAGAACCATTGATTAAAATCCCAAGCTAAAAAATTGCTTTTTCATAAGCCAAAACGTAAGTTAAATATTTTGTTTTGTGCCTGGTGAGCCCCTCTTAGCCACTTCAGAGTGTTGGAGCACCCTTGTTAATGGAACCAGGGTACCAAGATTTGGGGCGGTGCCCCCCGATAGCTCAGGGGAGCGTCGCCCTGCTAACGCTCCACAAAGGTTTCCAAAGGGCCCAAACCAACCAAAACTTGCATGAAAACAAACATGAAAGCATTGAAAAGGAAGAGGAGGATCAAATCTCTAACCTGGTCTAGATGGATTAACAAATGATGGCATAGATCTCCCACAATCAACATTGGAAATAACTTCTACAAATGAAAAAAAACAAGTGAGAGAGGTAGGTGAAAGTAAAAAGTGAAATGAACTAGTTTTTCACCCAAATGACTTTTAAACACCTTGCCAACTAGTTTTATTAAAACCTTTTTCACATTGAAATTTCATTTTATTTGATATTTTTCCATAATTTCCATTGTTTTTTTAAGAAATTACCGACGATTTTTTGCATAGAATATATTTTTAATACATGAATTGAAGGAGGAAGATATTTTTGGTAACCTTGCAATCCATTCAAGCATGATTTTTTATTCTCCGAGCTCAATAAAATCACGAAGAGTTGTTTGTTGGGCGATAGTTTAACCCTTTTTCGGTCCCAACAAACTAACTACCAAAAATGAATACTATGAGCACTTTGGGTAGACAAGTTCTCATTCTCATTATTTTATGCTTTTTCGGGCCTTGAAGACTAAAATTACGAAAAAGAACATCTACGGAGTTTTCTTTAAGTTATTTTTAAAGTCCCTAAAAAAGAAAAACAACCAAGTTTTCCTCATTTGGACTCGTAAAACTATACATTAAGAGGCCCATATAGGGAGAAACCCTTACTTCTTCTAGTTTGTTAAACATAGGAAGAGGAAATTACCGAAGGTAAGTTATACCGAGCACCTGTTATCGTCCTCGATCTCGATAAAAAAGAAAGAGGTACTCATCTATCTGGATGGGGGAAAATTGAAGGAAGTAGGTCGAGTGTCTTGAAACCTTTAAGGAAGCTATTGTTTTCGCCCTTGAACATGGAACCTATTTGTTTCTCTCCTTACACTTGGTTATTTCTCTCTCCCCTGAGTCACACCAATCATGTGAGTCTCGTTACTCCTTTGAATCACCCAAAAAGTTCCCCAGCCATTGTTGCACTATGTTTGGGTCCTTTTCTCAGATGAGTCAAAGATGCCAAGTCTTTTTTTGTGCCTCATAAATGTTCAAGGAAAGTTTTGCATTTCAAATTAACCATCTAAAGTATTACCAGTTTCCATTCCTGTTTCAGTCCATATTCACCATCTCATATCACTTTCCTATTACCATTTTATGTCGATGATGATAGATACATCAAGGCCCTCCTTCGACGAGTATTTTCCTATCGAATTCAACACATTATCTAGGAAATCGAATTAGAAAAACATCAGTACCTTGGAACCTACATGCCTCAATGGAAGGAATCCTCACTTTCGATAATGGGTTTACATCAATGATCCCTGATCGATTGATTCCACGAATGTTCGACTTCAGCTCATTATTCATGTTCGTTGGAATGTACTATAGGTACCTTCAGAATCATTGACATTGTTGGTGATTTCCCTTGTGCTTGTTAACGATATACATCAATGAATGATAATCAAGCGGTTTCTATCATGTTCAACATCAAAACATTTATTCACATGGATAGAATTGTACTATTTTGGGATCGGGACAAAGACCCTGTGTTGAGTACTCACTATGTTCTGTACTTTTCCCAGGTTGCGATGGAGATCATTTGACTAATATACATAGATCCACTGTGTATTGGTCCGTGGCTATTTTCTTATCATATCGTAGCTCCACTGTGTATTCTTTTGTGGTTGCAATCAGGTCATGTCATGGAGAAATGGATCCATGTTGTATCTTTGGTGGCCATCTCCTTAGTCAATATCATTATGGATCTGCAATGTATTGGTTGACGACCATCCTTTGAGTCATTTCTATTCCAACCATAGGTATTTCTGCATCTGGAATGAAATGTATATTAATACTGTTTGATTATTGTTTGCAATTTCTATCAGGTTCTTCGACTCCACCACCCTTGCATTGAATGATCTATAAAGTGTTTCAGCCATCAATTTCTTCTTCTGACTTCACACTTTGGGGGGGAATCTGTTACACGCCAAATTTCCATGCTTTCTTAATGTGTCGCATGTGTTGCAAATGTCACGTCACAAGTGTCACAAGAGTCACATGTGGCACAAACGTCACATTGTAAGTGTCGCAAATGTCACACTCAAACTGTCGCAAGTGTCACAAATGTCGTAACATGCTTTATACACTGTTAGTAAGTGTCACAACTCAATCGACACCATAAAAACACTTGCCACAAACCCTGAATCATGTTGGAAGGAAAAACCCCATCATTTGGCTGTTGAAACACACCTTTTTACTTGAGCTTTTAACCATCTTTTGGACATTTAAGAAGACTGGCGCCCCCCTGCCTATGCGTAGGGAGTGTTGGGGCTCCCTACACCATGATAATGGGGCATCACAACGCCTTGTATACAACTTTATGGGGGCGCTGATGTTGGTTGAGGGAATCAAGGTAAATCCAACCTTATTCTAAGGGAAAACTATGAAGGTTGGGAGTTTGTTTGGCTTGAATCCTACTCTATGGCTCTATCTTAGGAAAGAATCACAACCTATGGAGTCATATCCTAAACCATTTCCAAAAATACTCAAGGTGGTTATGCCTCTAGAAACCTATAAATTGGAGGCATTTCCATGGTAGAAGGGAGGAAGAAACCAATGATAACATTGTTATTTTTATCTTACATTTCTTACACAAGGGTTAGACTAGGAGAGCCTGGAGGAGCTGCTGCATATTCAAACTCAAATTGTAAGTATCTGCTTTGGGTTCTCAAATTAATATACTTGGCCTATTTCCTTCAAGTATGTGTACTTTCGATTTTACTTGTCTATTGTTGTTCAGTATTCATAGGTAGATCTGATTGGTTAATTATATAGAGTTGAAGAAATGTATATTTGTTGTTCTTTGCAAGATCTCATCCTCCTTCAAGGATCTTAAGAATCAAGCTCAAGGTTCAAAGCATCGAGGAAAATCACCCGAATAAGGTATGCCACACTTTTCTTTATCTCGTTTGATTAGCCGAGTTAGATCTAAAAGGAATATAAAAACCATTTGTGCTTTTCTATCTTGGTAACAAGGGTATGGTAATCCAAGGGAGATTTCACCTGTCCACAGGGGAAATATTCTGTAACAAATGCTAGTTTCTAGTGATAAGGCAATGCGTGAAAGTAAGAACGAAAAATTTGGTGAAGTATCAAGACTACAAGGGGATGGTGATATGGACCAAATATAATCTATTACACTCGAAGAACCATCCTATTCTCAGTGCCAGGTAATAGTAAAGAATGAAAAGAATTAACCTTGAAGAATCATAATAACATCTTCAGTGATAGATTTATTAGAAGAATATTTATGAAATATATGGAAACAACAATACCCAAGAGTCGAATGGAACAGAGATGGTTGATGAATGGAAAATAGATGGTCGACGATGGTCTGAACTTGCAGGTTTGTATTAATAGAAGAGTCAAATGACAAAGAGATATATGAGACTTTAGCACTTAGGTGTATTATATGGACATGAGACAAAGACAAGAAGTGACCATTCAGTGGTAATGTCTTAATAAGGGGCTGTATATTAGCTATAATGAGTTACAATGCTAAATGCCACAAACAACTATACTCCGTAGGGACTATCTCCATTTTGTTAACAAATATCAAAGGTATGAGAAGAGACATTCAAACGTATGAGCCCATATTTCACCCAATGGTGCAATAGAAATGCAATAGAATTGATGGGAGCAGTCAGATGCGAGAGTCTACGTCGACATGCAGTGATGGAAGAGAAAATGAAGCAATAGGTTTGTGGATCAAAGCCAAGCAATTCCATTGGTTTCATCTTGTCCTTTATTTAGGTTGTCGTCTAATACCCAAATTTGTGAGGCCGAGAGTCTACAAGTTTGAGCTACCATGTTAGGGTTTGGCTCAACAAATCACTAGTTGCGGGGAATGGAGCTATTGGTGAGAGATATCTCTTTTTTTGCCTCGTAAAATTGATTAGGTCTTGCATTAATAAGGGACTTCGAGGATCAAATCTATGTGCCTCTCTTTCAATATTTTATCTTCACAATTGATAGGGATTACAGGGTAGAGAAAGGAACGCAGATAGTTCTGGATGTTGGACACACCTACCACACTTAGAGGAGGGGTGAATGAGTGTGGGGCTCTTTTTCCCAAAACTTCCCTCTTGCACAAAAACTCATCAATTAGCATTCAAAATTTATTCATTACCCATTGTTGTCATTTATAACCAGTTAGATGTGAACACATATCAACAACATATATCA
>ML801720.1:133580-145249 GCA_009831015.1 Picea engelmannii | reverse complement strand
TATTGGAGATATTTTTCTTTAAATTAGACATGGAAGGAGAGCTGCTTGGAATGTAATTTATAACATTCTTATCCAAAATCACAATTAGTTTTTTATTTTTCTCATAAAATCTCTTTTTCAAATGTTGCTCAAGACATCTCATTGGTCAAGTGTCCAACAAAAACATCATTTAATATCAAAATATATATACATATGACATTTCTGATATCATAAACATATTAAGTGAGTTCAAATTTGCAAGGAAATTGTGGAATAACATTGAACAAATGTTCCATGACATCTTTATAGTTTGTTCATTGGAGAACACCTATATTTAAGACCCATGGTTCTACCAAAAATTGAACTGTAATTTTCGTTTTGTTCTCTGTATTATAGTTGTATGAATTCTAAATTTTCGATCTCAAGGCACTCTTTCACAACTATTGAATTATCTTCAAATATCAAACATCCTAATTTAAAATAACTCTTCCATATGAGACTGGATGGTCATAGCACTCTTCGTTTTGGCCTTCTTCTCTTTTTCATGAGCATTATCATACTTTTCATTCGAATATACTTCCTGAGTTTGCTTGACAAGGTCATCACTTTGAGCCTTAATTCTATAACATATGATCTTGATTTTAACCATATGAGAAGTTGAGTCGAAGGTTGTCCTTTTCCTTCATTTTTCTTCTTTCTTTACCATGATATCCTTTAGGGATATGAAGTCTATTGTTCCCGTTGAATACAATTTTTGAATTACCAAGAAATATTGGTGCCAATGGTATATTGATTTCCATATCATCAACTTTATCATCAATAAATATTAGCCCAAATTTGATCTCTTTTATCAGGTAGTGTCTACTCAGAACACAAAAAATCTAGAAACTACCTCATAAGTTCAACAAGGCATTTTCTATTCTCCATAGATAATAAGATAAGATTACTTTCCTGAAAAATTAGGATAGTAATATGGCCACTTCTACTCCTTCATTGATGAACCTCTGGCCATCAAACTGCTAACAAATATGATTTTTTTCTTCAAAATAATTGACTAGAGAATAACTAGCATCTCCTAATATATCTAAGGATCTACAGGGAGATGCTTCAATGTTTTGGGGTTTACAACAAGTAGCTCCATTGTAAATGTTATGAATCTTTTCCACTTCAAATTTATATAGGTTGATGAAATCAACACACTCTTAGTGTTCTTACTCAAGCAATACAAAGAAGTTATCAAATAAGCTATCAATGTCTTTTCCATTAAAAACCCCTCTTCAAAAATCTTCCTTTAGATTGACTTTTGGCAGACATGATAGATGAGTTAAACATCTCTTTCACCATCTTATCTTTAAGAAAATTTGTTAATAATTTTTTAAACTTAAATCCATGTTGTCAAAGTGATTTGAAGCTAACCAACTACTTCATAATCTGAGGAGGACCCATCTGACATTTCATAGTAAGGTGGCAACTATGGCCTATCAATTCCTTGTTGGTATTCTTCAATATTTGCAGCATGTGGTGGTAACAAGTTTTGGTCTAGCTTCAATCTTGACAAAAATGCCAAAATTGATGCTTCTACTATAGCTGAAACATCCGTCGATTTTGATTCAATTGGTGGTACCTTACCTATGACTCTTTGATTGTCTATATTTAATCTTTTCTACACCATCCCATATGCCAACAATGCCATAAATATTTTATATAATAATAGGATTCCCAATATTGGTAGGTTAAAAAAAAAAACAATTTTCTTCCACATGTTGTCCTAGAACTATATCATAGTGGATTCTACTCGTAGTAAGCAAGGGTTCCCACATGCTATCATTTTAACAAAATCATGTGCCTTACTTAGGTATTCTACTTATTTCATTTAACTAAAATTTGTGGGGGTGTCCTTGCCTATGGGTAATATATCCAGAGATCATTGTAGCCTAAGTGACATTATCTCTTGTGGGTCATCTTTTCAAATACTTAGTGTGATTTTCATAACCTTCTACACTTGGAATATGTGTCTATAATGCCATTTTTCACAAAAATGTCTAAATAAAAACTTCCTTTGATTATGTACATATGAGACAATTGAGATGGTAACCAAATCTAGTGTAACACATGGCAATTGCGTTCACTAAACTCAATTTATGGACTCATTACAATATCAATATTTAGCAAAAGCTGAAAGCATTGTAATTCTAGGATACCACACCCCTTTGATACATACTATCAAACATATGGTATCCAACCTCTAGACTCCCACAATTTGGATTAAGCAATATTAGGGCATTTCTTACAACAACATTTGAATCAAATGCTTCCCTTCGAAAAATGAATTTATGGATCCCCTTAATTTTAAAATATCTCCTAATTGGAATATGTAGAGAGGATAGGAAAGAATGTAAATAAAATATATTCTAAACATGTCACTAGCATTTGGTGAAGAATTTCTAAGGTCAGATGCCAATGACCAATTTTCCCATAACTAGTAATTCTTGCATTCCAGGAAACCAAACTTTTCTTGATTTAAGACTATCAAAGACTCAGACTGATCATGGTTCTCTTCTATAGAAACCTCTCATTCATGGTGGTATTATCATTCTTGATCAAATAAACTTATGTAATAAGATCACCCTCCATTAGAAACCAGGTCTGCTCTATAAATTTCTCCCCTTCTCTTTGAAGAAATGTAGAGTATCAACTTGGAATATATTCCCAATTGTTTTTATACTCTATTGCACTTGATTCAAAATTTAGTCTGACATCTATGTCTATGCAATATGAGATTAGTAGAAACATATTTTGAAAGTACTCAGAGGATGTTTCAGACTCCAAATAGAACTAAACTCTATAACATATTTAGCCAATCCTAGCTGGCAATAAAATTAACAGAAAAACACTAACAAAACGCCGTGATCTGTTTCTGAATAGTGTCTCTTCACCTAATAATATTTTGTAGGCCTTTTTTGGTCAACGCTGGGTAGAAAACCAAGTTTTTATGCTAAAGGCCTACTATTGAAAAGAACCCTAGAATTTGGGCCAAAATTTTGATATCATGCTCACTTGGGTATGATTTTTCCTTCACTTTTCTGGGATGCAAGGTTTTATGGATCACTTTTCCCACATTTACTAGGACCAAGCAATGGACCTCAAATTTGATGGGATTTTTTTTTTTTTTATTCAGTAGGATTTTATGAAACAATTTCCCCTTTTGACACTGTGCACTGCCTAACTAGCTTACAATTTTTTTTTGGTTATTGATATCTTGAATGCTATCCAGTAAATTTGATGCAAAACATGCCAATCAGTGACACACCATTTGTATAACTATTTCATATTAGTTTTTTCTTTGTTTGTTTTTGGGGAATCTTCTTTGTAGTGGGATAAGCATGTAAATTGATCTCATATCTTTCCTTGAATATTTTTTAATTGATTAAGAATATCTTATCATTTCAAGGGATGGAATATGGGATACATTTTTATCATTTGGGGATGGTTGTAATGGTGGGTGCTCTAGACTCTCATTTTATTCAACAAAAAATATCACCAAAAATGGGAATTCTTGCACAAACAAAAACTGCTCATACCTCCTATATATTATCTCAGCCTTATAAGTCTAAAAAGTATTACATTGCAATAGAAAAAATATATAAAAACAAGAAAATTCTACAAATAGTCATACATTTTTCTGAAAATTTCAAAATACATATCAACAAAATATAAAACTTAGGATAGGTCAAACCAAGGATTTTCATCAAAAGGCCAGTGAGAAAACATTAGCTGAATCTTAATATGATTATTGAATGCCATTGCTAGATAAATATCTTCTTCACATGAGACTTGTTCCTCTTCATGATAATGACTAAAAGAGGAATAATTAGATAAAGAGATTGAGTGTTACTAAAGAGTAACAACATCCTTGATTTTGAGCAATGTCCTTGTACCTTCAGTCAACTTAGTCCTTCCTTAGATACGACATCTGCATTATCAATTTACAATTTCATTATCCAATAATTGAATTTTAATGTTTTAGGTGTCATTAATTCATTGATATAACAAGGACTTAAAACAATTCAAATTCTTAAGTTGAAGGAGTGTAGCTCATACAAGTGACATATGATCATGGGTGGAAATTAAAAAGGCTAGGGAAGAGTGCACAAAAATTGGAAGCAAGGGAACATGTTATTAATGGAAACCAAATCTATAGGTAATGGATGGACCTATATGAGCCTCCAAGTTTCCATCAAGGATTACCATGATTAAATACAATAAATGTGACTTTCCTTTGTTGTTACAAGATCCAAAATGGGCCATCAATGAAGCATGATTTTTTTTTCAAAATCATGGACATTGACCATATTGCACATCCTAAACACATAGTCATGTATAACATTAAAATTCATAATTTCATAGTAGTTCTTGAGGCATATATTAGCATATGAGAAGCTACAATGTTTGATTTGGTTGCTTTGAAATCTAAATGTGTGTCTTCTTATGATGTACAACTTTTCTTATATTTTAGTTCCAAAGAAGAGATACCTGAAGCTTGGATGAAATATGTACATAAGGGAGACACACTACTATTCCCTTTTGAGGATATTCATAATTTCCAGCTCCATTGAAATCCATTTGATGACAGTCTTCTGTATGGATCTACTACAAACTTTTAATAATCTAGGAAACCCTCAATTACTAGGATATGACAGTACTATGCCTGAAATGATAATGATTTGGAGAACTCAATTTAGAATAGATTCTCAACTTGGAAAGACTGGAGAAATTCTTATTTCACAACTAAAATTTACATTCTCACACCAATGATGATAAAATTACACCCCATTACAAAATGTCCCATAAATATGCCAATAAAAAACAAGAATGCAACTCTTTTTATGGTTTCTCACGCCAATGATAATAAATTTAAAACCCGATAGACTTACACACTATATGTTCAGGATTATGGTGAAATCTACAAAATTTAGCTAGCCAATATACTATAATGTATACATCCATATCCTAGGGTTTCCCTTGGAAAACAAGAAACATCATTCCCCATTACCATTATCCCACATACCATAGCTTTCTTGTGTGCCTATAAGAATTGTTATATGCTTCAAGGTTGGCAATGTTGATATTTAACATTATTGTTGTGCCATGTTTGTGGAGCTGTTAGATGAGATGTCAAATGTTTTGAAAGATGAATCATAATGATAATTAGTTGTTAAAGAATAATTCCATGAAAGTTCAAATGTGTATGATATACTTTTTCAAATTCTGTATAAACATGCAATTTTGAACATAAAAAATTGGTACAAATAAAGGGAATTTTAAACCGCAATAAAATAGTAGTAGAAAAGGGAAAACTAACCATTTTGTATAACTTGGATCTACAACGGACCCATACATATCAACTGTGTCACACATGGAAAGTGATAATTCTATAGAGTTCATTCCATATCGTTTTGCACCTCTTCGAAGGACCACACCTTGGAAAAGATAAATTGGGTTAGGAATCTCCTGGAGTGATAGAGAACAAAGTACACACTATTAGCATGCAATTGTAGCATCGATGTTTAATACTTTTACAACATGTTCATAATATTGACATTGGCATAGTGAAAACTTTTCCAAGTAATGTGAACATAATTTAGAACCAATTTTATTTTTTGACCAACCACTTTCCCTTATTTCACATGCCTATATTTTACAAGTAACAACATTTCTTACACATCCTTTCAGATTCTTAAGATAAACTATCAATAGAAGTAGAAAACAATGTGTACAAAAATGCATTAGTTTCCTCCACTCAAGAATATGATATCTTATCCCCTCAATTTCTTATGATAATGTTACCTTGATCATAGAACTAAAGTCTCTATGGATCAAATATTTAATAACCAACGACTCATCCACTGAAAAATAAACTAGACCATTTAACCCAAACTAATTAGATCCATCAAAATAGATGGACAAGTGTTCAACCTCACAAAACTTATATTAGGTAATTATAAGGTCAACCTTCATTCCCATAAATAAAAAACATACCGGATCCATCAGAAACTTTGATCGTGTTTCTTGCTACTCCCCTTGTCAGAAGATGAAAGTTTCTCTTCAGGCCAACATACTTGGCATATTTTTTCAAATTGAAACAAAAAAGACCTCATAAAACCTCCATGATAAAACATATCTTCTTAGAAAACATCATAAAACTGCCATGATAAAACAAATCTTCTCATAACACATCAAAAAAATAACACAAAATCTTAGCTGAACTAAAGTGTTATTGTTCAGTGGTCCACCATTTGAGGGATGTTCTTCTTGTGGTGCTCGACATCTTCAGGAGAGTTTCGACACTTCTATTTGAGTCTAAAGGAAGTATTTCAAAAAAAAGAAATTTAGTGTGCCATTCATCTTACTAATTTTGCATGGAGAAAATGGGGACAGGCAAATAGTAACCATCCTAGGTTACCACTCAACATCTGGTACCCAAGTCATAGTTGGAAAAATTCCATGCAAATTGAAATATGCTGCAGAAAGAGAATATCCACCAGACATTCGAGGAAATTCATTAGCGGGTGCAGAATATCATATCCATCAAGTGAATCTAACAATCCAAGGAAAGTAAACAAGTTCATACACTGGCATATGGCATTAGGTATATTATTTAGATCATCTAGATATAAACATCCTAGCAAGAGGAACATGATTTACTTGGATTCAAACCTGTATGTAAATAATTGTTTACACTATGATCACAACTAAATATTTTCATGTTTGATATTAGGCATGGTAATCATTTTTTCCATTCTGTGCTTGTATGGAAGTGTTAAAGAACTCATTTCTTAGGGACTACTATTTCCAATTTTTGCTTCTCATTAGTAGTAACTCATTTCTTCTAGTAAATTCCTCACAAAAGGTCAATATAGTTTCACATAGATTATCGTACTAATATCCATACTCTAACACCCATAGATATCATAAAAGAATCAAAATATAATAAAAACACAATATACTGCTACTTACATATTTCCACAAAGCTTCTCAAACCACTCCTAGATGCTTACTAAACCATGGACATAGAGACTTGGAAATTGGAGGTTATTACTCTGGTCATGGCCTTATATGAGAAGGTTGCTAGAAAATTTTGGATTGTATTAGCCCGATAGGATAGTTTGAGTGGTTGAGTTCTTTGAGCTTCATGCATGAGGTCTTGGGGTCAATCCCCATATTGGTTTCCTTTGTTGTGTGCCTCACTCAATGTCCCTACCAGGTCAAGCGTGTAATAAGCTCCAAAACGTTTATAGTGTTAAAAGTAATTACACCCCATTACGAAATGTCCCATAGATATGGGAAGAAAAATTAGCAATGCAACCCTTTTTATGGTTTCTAACTTTCTAAACAACATATAATGTAGAACCACTAGTTGATTGAATCCAATAGAGGCCCTCTCTCAATTTCGATTGAAGAACCAATAGTCATATAGAATTGGTTTTCTAACTAACCAAAAGTATGAAGGAACATGAAAAGACTCAATCATCTAACCAACAACATGGTGGATTAAATATCTAAGTCATGAAGGGGAAGCCACTTCTCAAAGGGTCTGCCTGACCAGATGGGGCATGGCACTGTACACGAAAGCACCATCTGTGCCAATAAAGAAGTTAAGGTATTTTCAAATTTCCTTATGGTTTTTTGTTGATTGAGTAACCATCCACCTTCCTAAGAAAGATTATAAAAAGGAAAGTTGAAGAAGAAAAGAAAAGAAAAAAAAAATTGATAAAAAATAAATAAAAAACTGAATTGGTTGATGTTAAAAGAAAACATATTTATAAAAACTTATAAACAAGCACATAAAATACAAGAGGTATATATGGTGACCTACTTTCATGTTAACATTTGATTTCTTACAATGTCATCCAAAAACGGACACTCACCAATTATCAATCCATCCAAAAAGTTTGAAAAATTTATGAGAGGTGTTCCATATGGCTTACTTCAACAACATGTAGTTATGCGTAAACAACAATGTACATAATAGAAACTGGTGAACAGTTCCTTTGAATCAATATACGCAAAGGGAAATCTTGGAATTTTCATCTTACATATTGGTGAAGGTCTTCCTATTGAATAAATAAGAGGTCAGTTGACATAATAAGGAACATTAAAATTTTCATGTCATACCTATTAAGGTCTTCAATGACAACCTTCTTCATCGACATGTCAAATTGTATGAATAGGTGTAGCATGTGAATGACCATGTAATTTAAACCTTAGACCTTGATAAACATCTTTTTCATCTAATAATCTAGGATACAAGTTCAATTTTATTAGCTGCAATCAACTCATCAATTTATTCCTATTCTTAGTTTTACATTTTTTATACTCCACGCCATCTCCATTTCATACTTCCCGAGAAATGCCATTTCACAAATAGTTCTAAATTGAGTGGAGTATTGTAGAGGGTATGAATACCTATTTAAAAGAAACTAAAGACTAATGAATCTAGTACACATTAATTAAGTGTTCATGATTTTCTACTCCAACCTGTCCTTGTAGACAAAAGGCCACTACTTCTCATGATTCTATGGAGTCTCAATATCATTGTCTATGTTGTCTACAAGTAGGTGATATAGAAAATATTTTGAATATGGAGAGGTATTTTTAAGAGGTATTTAAAAACAATAGTAGCACATCTTATGGGGGATAATGCTATCACTTTGAAGGAAAAGAGGGCACTTTGTTGCTGCTCATAAAGAAGGATTTTCACTTAGTAGATTCTGAAGATGGAATAACAAATGGAAGATGCTGCCAACTATGTTCTTTATCTTGTTGTGTCCTTATGACAATACATAAGTAGCGCCATGGGTTTGTTATATGGTTTGTGGAAATATGAGTTAATGCTTGATGCTTTTAGACATATCTTCACAACATGATTAACTTCACATATTATCATATTGAGACAAGATAATGTTCATGAGGTGACTGTAGTCTGGATACTTTGGAAAACCATTTAGTACTTTTGATTACATCATTGGGATTTGAGTCCAATGACCTACATGGTGCTAGCATGTTGAGTATATATGCAAATATGGTGTGAAAAGGATCATTTCTTATGTTGACTACAAGTAGGTGATATATAAAATATTTCAGAGATGGAGAGGGAAGTTTGTAAGAGATATTTCAAGATAACAATAGAACATCCTGTGGAGGCGAATTCTATCACTTTGAAGGAAAAGAGGGTACTTTTTTTCTGTGCATAAATAAGGCATTTCACTTAGTATACTTTGGAGGTGGAATAACAAAGGGAAGATGCTGCCACTTTTTTTCTTTAATGTTGTGTTCTTATGACAATAGAGAAGGAGTGCCATGGATTTTCTACATGGTTGGAAGAAATAGGAGTTAATGCTTGATGCTTTTATGCATATCTTCAGAACATGATTAACTTCTCATATTATCATATTGAGACAAGATACCATTCATGAGGTGAATGTAGTATGGATACTTTGGAAAACCATTTAGGACTCTCAATTACACCATTGAGATTTCATTCCCATGACCTACATGGTGTTAGCATGCTGAGTCTGTATGCCAATATGGTGTGCATATGATCATTTCCTATGCTATCTATAAGTAGGTGATATAGAAAATATTTCAGAGATGGATAGGGAATTTTTTAAGAGTTATTTCAAAACAACAGTAGCACATCCCATGGAGGAGAATGATAGCACTTTGAAGGAAATGAGGGTACTTTTTTTTTGCTTGTAAAGAAGGAATTTCACTTAGTATATTCTGAAGGTGGAATAGAAAAGGGAAGATGCTAATACCTATGCTATTTATATTGTTGTGTCCTTATGATAGTAGAGAAGGAGTTCCATGGGTTTGCTACATGGATGGTGAAAATAAGATTTAGTGCTTGATGCTTTTAGGCATATCTTAACAACACAATTATCTTCACATATGATCATATTGAGAAAAGATACAGTTCATGAGGTGACTGTAGTCTAGATACTTTGGAAAACCATTTAGGACTCTCGATTACAAAATTGGTATTTCATTCCCATGACCTACATGGTGCTAGCATGCCGAGTCTAGACTCTATATGCCAATATGGCATGCACAAGATCATTGCCTATGTTGTCTACAAATAGGTGATATAGAAAACATTTCACATATGGAGAGGGAAGTTTGTAAGAGGTATTTCAAAACAACAATAACACATCATGTGGAGGAGAATGCTAACACTTTGAAGGAAAATAGGGTACTTTGTTGCTGCTCATAAAGAAGGCATTTCACTTAGTATATTCTGGAGGTGGAATAGTAAAGGGAAGATGATGCCACATGTGTTCTTTAGCTTGTTGTGTCATTATGATAGTAGAGACGGAGTGACACGGGTTTTCTACATGGATGGTGGAAATATGAGTTAACGATTGATGCTTTTAGGCACATCTTCAAAACATTATTAACTTCACATATTATCATATTGAGACACGATATGAGTGGAAGTTATTGATAATATGATAATATGTTCAGAAATAGTATATAAGTGTAACGTCCTCCTCGTTACGACAACTACTCTAATAACAGGTGCAATTTTTTTTTTTTTTTTTGTGTTTAAGGTGTGTGCACACAGGTAGAAGTAACAAGCACACTTGACCCTACGTCGCCACTCGACAACCAACAAGACGCAACCACAATGTTTATCACAAGAAGAATGAAGGCACACAACGAGTAACTGCAACAATATACAATCATAGGCATAAGGTGCACAACGCAAACATTTAACGACATACTGGGTTATGCACAGTAAGAACACAGAGGGAAGAATCCAAGGTGGTAGAGTTTACTATTTCTGCACAGGAAAGTAGGGCTTTTAGTCTTATGTCTTCTCGGAAGAAGATTAGACAGGCTCCTGGCCGACTGCTCAGGCAGAAACTAGTAACCCAACTACGAACAAGACACAAGCCAGACAATCACCACAAGATGACACACGACATATCACAATGACAACAAGCAATAACGCCCCTAGACATAAGGCGTACAACTAGCAGCTGTAAGCAGAAAATGACACTAGGTGTTAAGCACAGTATAGTCACAGATGGAAGAATCCAACAATAGAGTTTACTATTTCTGCACAGAAAAGTAGGGCTTTTAGTCTTATGTCTTCTCGAAAGAAGATTAGACAGGCTCCTAGCCGACTGCTCAGGCAGAAACTAGTAACCCGACTACGAACAAGACGCAAGCCAGACGATCACCACAAGATGACACACGACATATATACTAAGGTTACATGGAGGTGTCTACAAGGAACAACACCCTCATTACAGACTCAGAAATCCTATTGTACTTACATATGTAAATCAACTAAATTCAATCCCCATTTACTAAGCCATGGTAACTCCTCGTACTTAATTTCAAGGACGGTTCATGATATATGTTTATCACTAACCATAATTATTACAATAACATACCATGAATGAATAATTTCACTACATTTGCCTTACTTACCTTGCAATAGGATAACATCCACATTTCATCTCATATGTTAGTATCCCTTAAATAAACTACCATGACATCTTCATAAAAGCTAGCATCATTACATTATCATATAAAGATTTTGCAATTTAACCAACTAAGCGGCATGGTCATTACACTAATGATTAAGACATTGATAGTCCACTATATTGCATTAGATTACA
>ML801720.1:93699-120487 GCA_009831015.1 Picea engelmannii | reverse complement strand
GGGTGCCACTCGCCAACTTGTGTTTCTTTTGCGCGACGTGCCCTTCAGGATGCACCACGTGCTCCAAGGGTGCCACTCGCCGACTTGACGGATTGGTAGACATCTATAACCCCTGGAGTCAACACTCCGCCAGGTGAACTTGTCGGAGACTAAGGGCTCTAAGGAATAAGGCCCCCGCCTTATTGCACACCCCTTAGAATCATCATGAGCGACTGTCGCAGTCTACCCTCACGACATCGTGGATCCTCTCGAACTAGGTAATCGTTAACCTACAGTTCGAGCCACGGCGAGAGTGCTAGTAGGCTGTGGCAGGGCTGCTGTCCACACCTCTCCCTCAACCTCTCTGGAAATCGTGTGTGGCCCCTTTACTCCATATGTGAGTCTGTTCGGAAAGCTATCGTCATCCTGCATCATCAACCATCGTGTCAGAACATGTCAACCACATATCATAAAATCAATATCATATCATCAAAACAAAGCAATATAACCGTAAATGAATCAACCCAAATAGCACACTCCCTGACTCAATCTGGAGTCCAAGGGGGTTCCACCGGTGCCTCTGCATCCTCAAGGTCCGAAACCCTGCACACTCAATGAAACTGAGTCAGCAGCACCTGTCTACATCAAAGTAGTAAAAACATCCTGTCATCTATCTTAACGCATCATAATGAAGGGTAAATGTTTTATCATCATAAAAATCCAGATCACTTGCGAGCAAGTGTCCTCAAAGAATAAGTTTTATAAGTGCGCCAGAGCGGGATGTTACAATAAGATACATTAGTCATTAACAAGAAATCAATAAATCATACAATCCAATTGTATACAATCTTCTAACGATGGGAAAGTTAGGCACCATCTTGAACCACACAACTAATATTACTACCAGCTACGAATTACATCTTAAGCACATTCAGGTTAGAAGAAACCATTGTCTCACACCTTAAATTTACAAAATAAAACGTTAATATATCCATCTAAATTTTACAAAATAGGCACCTTGATAGTGCAAGGACCATTCTTATCTTACCTACCGAAAGGGTTCCACCATTTCATACAATTGTTTACTTCATTTGGACCAATCACTTGGTGTATTTTGGAATCAGGTTGTTGCTCAAGACTAACATTCTCCAATTCCTTTGTGTCAACAAACAATGCAGATTGTGCAACAGACGAAACACCTCTCCTTGGGTTTTCAATATCAACAAGATGTTTTAATGGTTGTTTAAAAACTTTTGCATAAATATAGTTCCTAGGATTCCAAACATAGACTGGTCTACCACAAACCTCCAAGTTTGCATCACGACTATTTCCCCAGTGTTCTAGAATTTTTATACAATTGAAGATCCCATTCTCTCTCCAGTGCCTTCTTCGATATTATCAATATTCTCGTCATCTACATGGCTCTCATCATCCCAGTGAATATGAAGAAAAAATTCCACCAATTCTAAGGAATTTGAGTAACCTTCATGCCCATTGTTGGTAATGTTAGTATCATTCTCTCCTAAAATTATTCCATACCTATCACTACCATATCTTCCTAAACTGTAGGAATTGGATATAGGAGGATGAGAGGGTAGCTCATATTGTACAATGACCCTCCTCACATCATGTTCCTAATCATATCAATGTCTTGATCAATTACTGAGTTGTCACGTGAAGTCTTCCCCAATCGTTGAAAAGCTAGTGAGATCTGGTTTGAATACACAACTTCTAGAAATTCCATAAAGACTAGATGCAAGAGAAATAATTCCAAAAATATTCCCCGTTTAGGAAATCTAGGTGATGCACTTACCAAAAGCTTTGGATTCTAATAAATTGAGGAAAAATATAATTTTGTTCATGAAATTGGAGGGTGAACCCTCTTTCCATTGATTTTCTTAGTATTTTATATGGGAAAAAATATTTGCCATGTATATTTTTTATTTTAATTTTTGGGCTAAACATTTTAATTTCTTAAAAACTGTTTCAATGAAAATTCTCTCTTTTAAAAATTTAAACCTTAAAATTTCTCCCATGAGCAAAATTTTGCCCCTAAAATTATCTATGTTTCCCATGCTGACATGCAGATATTTGAATTTGTCTTCATGACTGTAGGACTCCTGTGAATCTTCCATTGTTGTGGTTCTCATACCAGAACCAAAATTCCTTCCTAAATCTATAAATTCTATAAGAAAATGTGCATTCAAATAAATTTATGTTAGACAAAAAAACTGTACATACACAATTGTGGAAAAGAGTGCAAAAATATTTCTGCCCATTTAATGCTACCAATCATCTTCTTTTGAGTTGACTGCAAAATTTTCTGCTCAAATTAATTTTCTGGGTTGATATGTGTATTCTCCTTCTCAATAAATTTCCATCGACTATTCATTTTCCCAATTTTGAGTTATGAGCATAAAGTTACAGTCTTCAAAAGTTTTGACTATTTTCCTTTTCTAACCTTGTATGCTACACGTGTCTTATTTCTCTCCCAACACATTTTTGGGTACCCATAATTTAAATTTGAATTCATGACTAACTTCTACGGTCCATGATATTTCCATATTCTACTCCTGGACCCGAAACTGACTTTTGAGCTAGGAGTTATACCCTCTGGAGGTAATCTGGTATTGAATTTTTACCCTTCACTGTTTAGGTCATAACTTCTTCATACAAGCTTTGTTTTGCACTTAGAATAGCTCGTTGGAAATATCTCCTTGAGATTTTTTACTTGAGCTACATACATAGTGTACCTTGGTGCACTTTGATCTCATGGATTTTCATTTCCTAGAAACATCATTTAAGCCCTAAACAATGCCCTGCAAGTTTATGAATTTCAAAAACAATAAATTTTTTCTAATAAATTTCACTGTTTATTGTCGATATGGCACTGATTTTATTCTTAGTCACTAGGCCATCATGGAAATTATTCCCGCTTCCCTCACCTCTATAAGCTTCCATTCTGATCCTATTGGTGGTCTTCGACCACCAAGCATTGGGGAGATATCAGCCATTGAGAACTGGGGAAATACTTCCCTTTCTCCTTGTGAAACTTTAATTCAACTCTAGTCTAGTCTACATGTCCACTAGGCACCATGCCAGTGAAAATTATTTTCCCATTCCCTTGTGGAACTTCCATTCGAATCCGGTTTGTTCCACCATGAAAGGTTTTCCCCTCCCCTCGTGGAACTTTTGTTCGACTTCAATCCAGTCCACCAGGCCATTGGGAAATGTTTTCTCCTCCACTCCTGAAACTTTAATTCGACCCCGGTTTGATCCAGTGGGCCACCGAGAATTGGGTCATCGGTTAGAATTCCCATGACTCCACTTTCCTAATTTATTTTTAGTCTAATGAACAACTTTTCTCATGGAATCTTGGCCTCTACACCACTCCTCCAACAACACATGACAGTGAGACAAACCCATATTTGAGTGACAACTAGAATGTATAGGGTCTTACTCAACACTGACTAGGCATAAGGTATGAGCACAAAGGTGGCAACCAAAAATTACTCTATGCACAAGCTTAAAAAATTTCTATGGCTCTTTGTGCTTCATGCACAAGTAACCAAGGGTGAAGTGTTAATTATAAATAGGTAACATGAATCCCTTTCCCATGCATGTGGGATAAATGATGCAGTTCCTATATCGACGACCAGGAATCCTCGCGGAGGCTCGATAAATGGTTGTTGAGCATAGTTTTCAAGGAGTCATAACTTCTGATATGGATTCCCAAATCAAGAAAATGATGGATCGTTGGAAATCCAAGGCCATGGATATTATCTTGGACGTGGCTTCCATGGTTGGAATAACAATGTTGAATTGCAATCCTCTCTTCTTTAATGCGGTCTTGTAGCAACAATTTTCACCCAAAAGAAAAGAAATATCCTCCAAACAACTGCTTACTATCATGTAGCGGGCTCTTGCAAGCCTAGTGCTACAACCTTACGCTTTGGTACCATAATGTAACATCCCCTAGCATAGCCAAGGAACATTACTACGAAGAATACATATAAATCAAAAATTTTCTGCTAACTCATTTCCTGTAGCTTACTAGCTACGATTTATACACATTTTTAACTAGATTATGATACCCATAATTAAAAGCATCTATAGAATTCTAAATGAACATGAATACAACTAATAAAATCATTCACAAAAACAAATAAACCATTCACATACACAAATTTAAACACACCAATTAAACTCATGAAATAGCTTAGAAAATAGATAAAAACTTATCTTTTAAAACACTTGCGCAATCAGCTGCTTGGGAAGGACATTCCACCCAACCATAGACTTGATGTTCTATATATCAACAACAAGTCACCCCTAATATGGGGCTAGGAATGCACAAAATAAGGGTGCCTGTCACAATCCACTCACAACTCACTGTCACACAACCCACTGGTATTATACTACAACTATCCCAAATTTCCTCCAACTCTCTTCCCCTTGACCTTCCCAACCCAAGGAATGTACCCCTTCACTACTCTCTATCCATTGAGCATCCCATTCATTTATCAAGGTCTCTCTAGAACATGTAACCAAGAATATCTCTACTAGGAATTCAAGGGAAATCATTGCTAGGAAAAACCACCAGCAAAAATAGCAACAATCATTTGTTGTTACTATGCAACTCTCCCAAGAGTTCACTCCTCTAGCCTGACAACCTAGATCTTCAATTTTTAGCTCCAGAATGATAAAAAAATGCTCCTAAATTACACCAGCCTCCCTTTTCTATCTCTCGTACTCTCTTTTCTGCTCTCCCCTTGTTGTTCATGCCAAAAATTGAATGTGAAAATATGCCTAATTCCACCATACGAATTTGCACTATTTTCCCAAGACAATTGACTTCTCACTTTGCCCAATGTTGATTATGATTAAAACCCATTATTCCAATAACTATGGGATGTGACTCTCACACCCACCCTCTTACATGAGTTGAATTATTAGGCTCTCATACACTCAAACAAAAATAGAAGGTTTCCCAAATAATACTAAAATTCAAAAGTATGGGTTGAATCAATACCCATAATTAATTTCACGCCTTGGACCCCTCTTAGGCACTCTCTTCTCTTGTTGATTAATCAACCCCCATATCTTTCCATATTCATAGCACCTGGAATCACATTACTTTTATTAAAACCAGAAAACACATATTTCATCGCTTGGCCATAACCACATTCATATCGACATTATACATTAATTAAACTGGGGATGAGACAAACTCTCTCTAACTTTACATAAACAAAAATCAAAACAAGACCAGAAATCCATTCATCAAAAAATATGTAAGAGTATCAAATCTGAAGGAGTGTGGTCCTTAATCTCATGAACAAGCAAAAACACTTCCTCCAAAATGAGTGTTTCCTTTGATAACTGATCAACTTTGTGATTGAATTCTTGGTAGACATGAGAAAATGGCAACTCTTCAAAAACTATTTTCTTTTCCATAATCCTATTGAAAATAGGCCCTAGATCCAAGTTAGAAATTTTACTTTTACCATTTTCCCAGTCCATCGGAAGTTTGGAGTCATGAAATATCTATAGCCTCTTAACCTTCCTGTCCACTACAACCTTAATTAGGATCCAGATGGCATAGAGTTCTACTCTATTGTTTGTGCCCAAACCTGCCCAATGTTGTATTATACCTTAGATTTGAGTTGTGCAAGTTTTTGGGGATGTTTTTTTTATCATAGTAGACTTGGTCATGTTGTTTATTTTGCAATTGCAAGTTTAAAAAGGGAGGCTGTGCAAAAGAGGCAAAGTTTGCCTTGTAATTTGCAAGCTATAAACTATACTAAGTCACTAAATGAAAATGCATGCCCAAGCTTCCCTGTAGCTCCAAAAGTTGTTTTATAAGTTTTAAGATGGATTTACATAAATGGTAAATTTACCTATACATCTAAAGTTCAATTGAAGAACATGAGAGGTTTCTTTCATGCACCTAGAATTGAGATTTCATGTAAATTTGAAGGGAAAACTATCTCAACCTCAAATGCACGCCCTAGTCTCCAATTTGAGCCAACTTTGGTTGTTCAACTTGTATAAGCTGTAGTTTCATTAGTACATATGGGCCCAAAATGCGACGAAATATTTCCACGTTTCTATAATTCGTGGAAAAATACATTAAAAAATTGTCTTTCTTTTAATTGTTTTTGGTTTGGCCCCGATGTTCATCAATATAGCGACAGATTCAAAAAGCCACGAATTTTCATCACTATATCGACACTTGTGCCACACGTGCAGTGCAACGAGTATTGAATTTTTTTAGGGCCAACTCATTTGTTTTCATCGCTTTATCGACGAGAATCAATCTATAAATACATGTCCTTAAGACAAATTTCGACAAATTTTCTATAGTTGCGAAAAATTTGTTGGTGATTGTTTGAGCCCTGATTTTTTCTGTCATGTATTGGTTTAACACATCCAATTCTCGATCTACATAACTCGGATTTTAGACTTGAAAGGTTAATATTTTTAATTTTTCTGTCTCTTTTAATATAAAGCTATGTTGAAAAATTTTGATTTCAAATTTTTTTAACATGAATGTTTTGACCAAATTTTTTTTTTTTTTTGAAATTTAGCATTGCTACATATATTTCGTGTGATTGGATGTTGAAGTATATGAATTATTTATTTATTTATTTATTTTTAATTTTTTTTCAAAATTTAGCATTGAAACATACATTTCCTGTGATTGGACCTCGAAGTATATGAAGTTTTAATTTTAATTTTTTTTCTATGTTTTAACAAAATTTAATTTTTTAATTGTTTAATTGGTTCTTATAGGAAATTACCGTGTCAAATTAATATATACTATGAATGAAAATGCAAGGAGTCTTTCTCAGTTTAGAGTGACATTGGAGGCGAAGGGCGATGAAAAATGTTATTTCCCGTGCAATGATTGCAGGGGCTTGCAAACAAGAAGAATTTTAATAGCAACAACTGAAAAACATTGTAGGGAGAAGGGGCACGCTAAAGGGGGTTATGAATATCATCCCTTGGTAAGACATTATTCAATATATATTGTACTCTTTGTAATAGTGATCATGTCATGTATTTGTCAAATGTTTTATCGTTTTAATATATGTTCTATACACACTAATTTTAATACATTGTTTGTAAATATAAGGATAATGCCCCCAAAATGTCGACTGGTAGAGAGTTATTTGCCAAGTAGTAGAAAAAATACTACTTTACAAGGTGAGGAACATGAAGATCAAAATATTGAAGATCGAGTTCTTAATGATGATATGGACAAAGATAATGTTATTTCTACAAATCATGAAGATGAGATACATAGATTGATCCAAGACACATTTGCTCCAATGGACGAGGACAACCAGGATGATATTCATGATGTTGATCCTCTACTTGAGAAGTCACAACAACCTCTTTATGAAGGATCAATACAAAATCTTCTATCTGCTATATTGTTGTTGGTGAAATTGAAGGTTTTGAATGGTTTATCAAACACATGGCTCAGACATATCCTAAGGTATGTAATGTATTATTTATGTCATGCTGACATGTACATAAAGGTTGACTATTTTTCTATATTGTTATTGTTAATTAATTTGTAAAGTAGGGATGTGATATTTATGATTAATATTGTTTACATTGACTTATTTTTTTGAATCGTGTAGATTGTTAGGTGAATTTCTATTACCACTGTCAAATATTTGACCACGCACATATTGACAAATATCTTTGATTATGAAAGAAATTGGAATGGAGTATCAAGCTATTAATGCATGTCCTAATGATAATATCATATACTATGGAAAATATGCATCAAAAAATGAATGTCCATAATGTCAAATAAGTAGATATCGAACCGATCAAGCAACAAAAAAGGTGCCTCACAAAGTTATTTTTTATATTCCCATAATTCTAGGTTTCCAATGGATGTTCAGGTGCCAAAGTATAGCATAGTTTATGGATTTCCATGCAAAGAACAGAAGTGAAGAAAATGTTCTTTGAATGCATGCAAATGGTTCTACATTGAAGAACATCGAAGAAAAATGGCCAATTTTTAAAGAAGAACCTCGTATTGTTAGACTTTCATTGACAACTGATGGTGTCAATCCATTTGGAGAACCATGTTCTACTAAATCAGTGTGGCCCGTTTTTGTTATAAACAATAATCTTCCTCCTTGGATGTCGATAAAGAGAGAACACACAATGATGGCAATGATTGTTCCAATATTTAATTAGCTTGCCTTTATTTACTTGAAAGTATGAAATAATATTTCATTTCTTTGTTTCGTTCATGATAATTATATCTTATATATATAAATACGTATAACTAAATATAATTAATGTATGTTGAACCAATTAGGTAAGTACCAAGTTAAATATATGAATGTATATATTGAGCCTCTTATCGATGAGTTGCTGAAGTTATGGGCTAGCATCACTATGTATGACATCTCTAGACCAATAGAACAAAATCGATTTCAATTCCATGGAATACTTGCATGGACAATTCATTATGCTCTCGGGTTAACACATTTTTGTGGTATGTAACTTTTCGTTGCGCTTGAATATTATAATTTTTTTTTGAAAATATCATGCATTTTTAAAAATTGTAATCCTAATTTGCTACATTAATTCATATATCTTGCAGGTCTTCAAACAAAGGGTAATTTTTTATGTCCAGTTTGTGGTCCTAGGATAAAATCTCATTGTTCAAGAAGTTTAGGAAAGGAGATGTTTTATGAGTATAGACACTTTTTGCCCAAGAACCATAGTCATTGAACTATCGAGAAAGCAAAATTCAATGGTAAAGAAGAGAATGGAAAAAAACCCACGAAGAATGACACCTCACCTATGGAAGTTGGAATATAATAGAAATTGTCAAGGTATGCAAATTATTTATGTATCATAATATTATAAGTCTTATGATTTTTTTTCATTGAATTTTGTTCAGCACGATACCTAGCTATATCGATTAATTAGTGTTAATGTGATTTTGTTTATGTTTCATGAATGTCGTTAAGGCACGAATGGGATTCCACGAGGAATGAAAAGTTACCCCATACAATTCAACATGTTTCCATACTACGAGCACCTACAAATAGTTCATATGTTTGATACAATGCATATAAGGAAGAATATAACAAAATTGTTATGGTGAATCTTAGATGGAAGGAATGACAAAGAAAGATTTGAAAATATTTTTAGTGACATCCACGAAGCTAATCATGCATTGCAAAGTGTGATTATTAATTCTAATGGTGATGGTCGAGAACAAAATATTAGTCTTCCATGGTTATTGACAGAGCAACATAGCAATGTTGTAAAAGAGGTCATTTGGAAAATTAGGTTTCCGATGGGGTTTTCATCAAACATACAAAATATCTTAACGAAAAAAGACAATTTTGGTGGGGTTAAAACACATGACTAGAATACATTCATTAAGGTAATTATTAGGTATATTAACATTATGGTATACATATTATTAGTAATTATTTTCTCTAATTTGAAAATAAATATTAATGATTTTCTTTTTGTTATAGTATGTTCTACCTCTATCTCTCTGAGACAAATTTGACAACAACATAAAACAAGTTATATATGATCTTGGAAAATACATGAGACAAGTAATGCATTTTTATATGGAAAATGTTTCTTCAGTGCTTTGTAGCAGAACTTATTGACATATTGTGTTTTATCTGCAATTTTATATATGCCTTGATATTGTTCAAACCTATTATTTTGTTGCACCATTTGTAGGTGGCTTTCATCTAAAGAAATCCATAAAGAAGATATAAGGTATTGGAAGAGAGAAATTCCCTGACTAATGTGTGAAATGCATAAGTATCTACCTCCAACATTTTTCAATGCACAAGAACACTACCTCATACACCAAGTTGAGGAGATTGAATTATGTGGACCAGTGCACACAAGGTCGAAGTGGATGGTGGAGAGGTAGTTGAAGTCATTGAAGGCTTTTGTTAGACAAAGAACACGTTCTGAGGGTTCTATGGTGGAGGGATATATGGTATATCAATGCATGTTGTATATTAGTCAATATCTTCCTAAATTAGCAGAAAATATGAATGTGCCTCACATTTGGCATCTCGACTCCATAACAAATTTGAAGGGGAGGTCCTATTGGGGAAAGGTAGAATGATGACTATGAAAGGTAATCAAATGTTGTAGATTTAATATATTATACATTTAATTTTTCAATTTTATATTATTATACTCATTCATTTATTTTTGTTCCATCAACTATATTAAACTTTGCCAATGATAGATAATTATTGATACTCAATTGTTATTTTTTCATATCGTTGGATGAGAGTGGGATGCTATACATTTATGCATTGCAAACAATCTTGATTGGATGGAGTTATTGGATAGAATGATGTGAAGAATACTATGGTAGGTTATCATGGGAAGGGGTCAATAAGATGATTAAAACAATGCATCGTTATTGACATCAATTTCCTGATCTTATGTAAAGGGAAATTGATTTAGCCTTTGGATTAAAAGATAAAAAGGAAAGTATATTCACCCACATTTTTATAGTTATTTCCCATTATATCAATGTATTTGGTTTTCTTATTTTTTAAAATATATATTTACTAAGTCCATATTATATGACGTTTACTAATGGACAATGCATTTTTTACTTGTTGTCCATGTTGTAGTTGAAACACCACAAGGCTATGTAGTGTAATGGCCATAAATTTCATATCAAAAAATTGGATGATAAGATGAAATCCTCAGATTGTGGGATAACTGTAGTGTTTAAGGTCACTAATGTTTCCTCTAGAAGTGACAGGAATGCATGAGAAACTGAAAATATGTACTATGGGTATTTGGAGGATATAATTCAGTGTGATTTTAATTCCTTTAAAATAGTTTTGTTTGAGGACAAATGGTATAGGATACATATTCATGAATGCGATCCTAAAAGAATTTTTATTGATCATGCTAATGGATTTACCATGGTTAATACAAGAGCATTTGAATTGGGTACATAGCCTTATGTTCTTCCAAGTAATTGTGAACAAGTCTTTTACTCATAGGTACCTGGTAAACAAGGTTGGTCATACGTTGTTAGATATGATCCAAGAGGAAGACCAATAAAGTATAATCATGTAGAGGAAGAAGATAATATTGAAGAAGAAGATGATGATGAAGATCAGGAGCAGGTGGCTGTAGATGTGTTAGATGAAGAAGCCGAAGAAGTTGATCATCCAAATGTAGTAGACAATGTTCTCATTGATGATATCAATGATAATAGAAAAAATTACATTGATGATGTCGTTGATATGAATGATCCTTTCAACATTATTGATTCTGAACTAGATCATGGTACATATGTTGATTTGGATGAAAAAGAAGATGAATGATCTTTAAAAGTTGAAATGTACGAGGCAAGTGATTATATGTTTTATATGTTTTATTCTATTAATTATATATTTAGTATTTATATGATTTATTGTTTTTTAAGTGTTTACTTATACATGTTAATTACGTTTTTAAAGTTTTATGCCATTTTTGTATGTAGTGTGTTACATGTTCTTTATTACGTTAAATTAGGTATGGGAGAATTGACAATGATGTGGGGGGGGGGCATAATTAGATATTCCACCTTTACGTGGTTTCCCTTGTTCAATAGATAATTAATTATTCTCAAAACCAAGAGAAGCTCATTTGGGTTTATTATATGCCAATTTGAGAAATTTTATGTGAAGGTGAGGTGATGCGCATGTTCAAAACAATAGAAATATGGTTCTTGAACACGCAACATGCACATATAGAAACAAAACCAAACCATGAAAGAATTCATGAAAATTAATGGCCTCGTCGTCGGATTTTACCTTCCAATTTGTGCTTGTATGAACTGAAATTTGACATGATAGGACAACACACCTGCATTGATGGTATGGGAGGGTTTTCGGACTCAAACACGAGTCAAAAAAGAAATTCAACAATCAAGTATTATTTGGTTATTCTATCAAAAGCCAAAACTAATTTGTGCGTGTTCATATACTTGATCCCGCTTATAATTGACATGTGAATGGGGCCAACATTGACATTTTTTCAATTTGTGGTTTTATGCACTGAAATTTGACATGGTTAGACTAGATGCATACAATGATGGTATGGGAGGGTTTCCAAACTCAAACATGACTCACACAAACAATTCGACAATCAAAGTTCGATATGAGGATATGTGAATCCAAGTGGACCTTGAGGTGTTCGATTTGAACATGTGTCACATCAATGAGTAATTTAGTCACCATGGTGTATTCAATGTGATTGTTGGTGGTTGGTCCTATGCACACACCACTTGAGTGGAGTAGCATTTGGGAGGGTAAATAAATGGCCCAAGCTAATGAAGCTAGATTTTGAGTCTAACAACTAGTTCCATAAGAAAAAAAATTAATGTGGTATGTGGTGGTTCAATCAAATAGAAAACAAAGAAAGAAAATCATCAAGAATTTTGATAAAAAAATCAAAGGAAGATCACAAAAAATGAATTTCTAAAAAAAAAAGTAGTGTTTTATATACATTATTGACTATACAATGACTGTGGTTTCATGGGTAAAATTCTTGAAATATAACCCTTTGACAAGGCCTTTGAAGAGGTCACCTTTTGGGAAAGCTAACATGTAATCCCCTTTGGTTAAGTAGTGCTTTATAATAAAGGGGATACATGGGTAAAGGGTTAGATTTGATAGAGGTTGTATGAGTTAGTTTTTAAAATTGTTATTTATGTCTTGTAGGTTATGTCATTTAAAATTAATAGGTTATAGGAGTCATATGGTTAGATATCCTTCGAGATAATGATTATATGGTTAGGGATCCTAGGGGATATATTATACATAGTTTTATTTGTTATACAAGTTGTGGGTTATAAGTCACAAGGATTAATAATGTTAAGGGTTGTATGTGTTATAGGTTATAGGGGTTAATGGTTGTAAGTGTTCATGGTTAATTGTCATAGTGGTTTCTCATTATAGAGGTTATGAGTTATATAATCAATGGGCTATAATGCAATGGGTTATATAAGTGTGAGGATTTATAGATGTTACTTGATTATATTTGAAAGAGTTTCTAAGGGTTAGCTTTTAAAAAGTTCATATAATGTGTTCTAGGTTAATTATGTCATTTAGAATTCCTTAAAGGTTTAAGGTTATAGGATTCATAGGGTTAGGAGTACTCATTATGAACAATGGTTATTATAGGGTAAAAATTCACAGGGTTTATAACAATTAGGAGTTATAAGTGTTATTCAAAGTAAGGGTTAGGAGATGTATGTGTTAGAGTTTAGGTGTTAGAATTACAAAGTTTAGGGGTTAGAATTATAAAGGTTAGAGGTTAGAATAATAATGTTTATTAGGGTTAGTTGTCTAAGATTATAAAGGTTAAGGGATATGTGTTATATCATTATTTTTGGTGTTAATGGTTAAATGGGTTATGAGTTACAAGGGATTGTGGTTAGGGGTCATACGGGATAGCTAAGAGTCATAGGAATTAGGGTTGATACATTCTTAGGAGCTACGAGATAGGGTTTATGTGCCATTAGGATTACAAGTTTAGTTGGGTTATTGATGAAGGGTAATAGGGTAAATTTTAAGGGGTTATAAGGATTAAAATTATGTTGTTATATGTTATAATGTCCATTTTTAAGGATTGTAAGAACTACGAGTTAAGGGTTATAAGGATTAGGGTTGACAAGGATTATGAATTATGAGTGATAGGGGTTAGTTTTCTGTGCTAATATCTGTTGGCTGTGGTTTCTATAGATAGTAGGTAGGGTTAGTGGGAATCTTGTTAATCCATTCATGCATGTCACTAATTAGATGACTAGGCATATGACTACCTTAAGAGAGGCATAGTTACTCTCGTCATTTACCCGCGCTTGGTTTAATTTCTTCACTTTAACATGTAGAGCAATGGGTATAAACCACATTGCGTCAGCATCTGTAGGGACCATCAAAATGCTTTGTTTTAATTAAATAGTCAGATTCCCATTGTCTAAACTAGTTTTGAAAAGGTTTAATATTATATATATATATATTACATTATATATATTTATATATATTAATTTTATTGAAAACAAAAAAATAAAAATAAAAACAATAAAAAAACATAACATAAAAACTAAAACTAAAAACTAAAACTAGCTCGCCCATACGCCCATTCATGACAGCTAGAGAAACAAATCAAGGCCAGTCTCACCCATCTCAAAGCACCATCTCAGAGAAGCAAAGGGTCGATCTCGCCCATCTCAGAGAAGAAAAGGGTTGTGCCACCCATTCCAAGACTCAGAGCAACAAAGAGTTACACCGCCCATTCCAAGACTAGGCGTAGAGTAGAAAAACTTGGCTGCGCATTCCAAGACTCGCAAAACAACTCACACATTTGGAAAATGATAGTGGAGGATCCCTATCTGGCCAAACCTAACATCATGCCACCAAAATTAGTAATGGATCTCCAAGCTCTTCCTATTAATGTATTGTATAGTAGCTTTGTAAACTTGATTCTCTTCATATCAACTATATTTTGAAAATTTTGAAACTTCACTTTTGGTCAATTTGTGAAGGAGGGGGATTTTGATGCCCTCAACATGGTAAATTTGTGTAGGAGTGGGATTTTGATTCCCTTGGCATGGAATTTCCATCCAACCCTGTGACGGAGTTTGAAATAAAGGCTAAGCAACCACTCGATGTTGGTTTTCCTACCCAAATTTCTAATTCTGCGGCTGAGAGATAGAGGACGGGGGTGCAGAGAGATCTACGCAGTAAATGACAGAGAGATTCTGCAGAGTATCATCATTAGGTGTGATGCACCCTTCATTCTGATAGACAATCCCCACATCATTTATCGATGCACCCATAAGGATCAATGGTGATAAGGTTGAGGGGTTTTGGGATTGGGGGTTATAGTTGTTGATTTTTCGAGCTTGATATAATATGCATATTATTACTTTAAATTATTCAACACTTTGATTTCATATTACTATACTCCATAAACCAAAGTAGAAAAACCATAAGAATTTACGAGCATGCAAGATCACAACACATATACCCTAGGGAAACCCTATACAGGGAGAAAAACCTTAGCAAAAAATCTTCTTTTATTGCATTAGTAATGTATGATCACTTACAAATATTCCACCATGAAATTATGCTCTTAAAGAGCTTGCCAAGATGACTTAGACTAGACTGTGTAACCTACAACAGACTCAGAAACTTGCCGATAAATAAGTCTGTTGTATACCAAAACTATAGAAGAATTTGTGCGCTTCCTGAGTGATAAAATTCTGTCTTTTCTGGAATGATATAACTATTGATGTTTATGATACTAATCACAACCTGTATCAGTTGATATTCACAGCCTATGTAAGATGATATTCACAGCCTATGTAAGATGATATTCACAACCTGTGTATGTTGCAACTCGCAACCAGTATCAGTTGATATTCACAGCTTCTGTAAGCTGCAATTCACAGCCTGCATCAGCTGATATTCACAGCATGTGTATGCTGCAACTCGTATCCTATATCAGCGGATATTCACATCCTGTGTCAGCTGCAACTCGTAGCCTATATCAGTTGATATTCGCAAACTGCATAAGCTGCAACTCACAGCCTGTATCAATTGATATTAACAGCTTGTGTAATATGCAACTCACAACCTATATAAGTTGATATTTGCAACATGTGTATGTTGCAACACATAGCCTGTTGTTGAGTATGAGAATTGTCGCATTTCCATCCTCTTTTCCTTTCGCCATTCCTCACATTCTATCACTTTATTTAACCATTCATTATACTCTTTTCATGAATACATTTGGTTTCACCTTATTATTTTCCACTTTATTCATTTTAATATTAAAAGAGAATTTATGGTTAAATATTAGAAATCAATATATTTTTCATATATATCTCAAAGATTTGTGTGATCTTTGTAATGTAGGGATATTTGAAGCTTTTAACCAAGGAGTATTCAAAATTTTCTCGAATGTTTTCTCCATCTTTTCACAATTTGAAGGAGATAATTCAAGCTAATTTCAAGGAGGAATATTGTGAGAGAATTTGTGAGAGAAAAGTGGGATAAGTATTTTTTAATTATAGCAAATTGGTTGAGAGAAAATTGGAGAGGATTTGAAGGGATAAGTATTTTGTAATTATAGCAAATTGGTTGAGAGAAAAGTGGAGAGTGTTTGAAGGGATAAGTATTTTGTAATTATAGAAAATTGGTTGAGAGAAAAGTGGAATTGTAATTATGAGTTTCTTATCTTCTTTTCAAAGAACTCATGTATAAGTAAGAGGGCTCTCTTCTTATTTGAGGAGAGGATGAGAGGAAGAGAGAAAGTAAAGAAGAACATAGTTACTTTTTGCTCTTGAGATAATGAGTTAGTCATGGATTTCATCATGTTGTAATAGAGTTGATGTTTTAGATTGATTTCTCCATAATAGATTTCTTATTTTGAGTTGTCAATATAGATTTTATGTGAGCTCACATATGTTTTTCATTTGTTATTTGTTATTTATGTTATAGATGATCTTTCCTTTGTCTAATATTATGCTTTCTCAATCAGGTTTAATTTATGCAATTTCACGCTTTCGTTTATGTCATGCAATTCAATTTCATGCTTCCTCAACCAGGTGTAATTTATGTAGTTTAATGCTTCCATTTATTTCATGCAATTCAAGTTTGTCGTGTGTTTATTTTCCAATCATTAGATTAGGTTATCTTGATTTCATCCTGCATATATTGTGCTTGCGCCTCGAAGCTTACGAGCCCCGGGTTGACAATTTTATGTCAAATTCATTAGCATATAAATCGCTCGACATTTTGGCGTCGTTGCCAGGGAGGTGCTAAATGGATTGGAGCTTAGGTAGGTAAGTTGCCTTTAATTACACAACATAGGGGAGGAGAAACTTTAAGACGAGAGGTAAGAACTTGCGCATCCATTTTAATGGGTTGCTCCAAAGCCTTGTTGTTCCCTTTCCACAAGAGTGTTTAATTTTTTTGCAAATTTGCTTACTGTTCGTAGTTTGTTTACTTTCCTGCAATTTACTTTCTCGTAAGCATGCTTTCTTTCCTGCACAATGTGTTTACTTTCCTGCAATTTATTTTCCTGCCACTGTGCTTATCTTATTGCAAGAGTGCTTTCTTTTATTTCTTTTATGCAAGATTTATTCCTTTCATTATGAATTAGTTTCTTCTTTCATATGAGTTTTCTTTTGATTTTGTACCTATTTATCTATGATTTTATGCTACTTTTGTACTAGTATTGTTTCGTAATGTATCGTACTGCTTTGTACCAATTTTTCATTTGTAGTATCTGATTTGAATACCAGTGAGATGATTTTAGAATGAATATAACCTTGGAAGAAATATCTTAGATCCTAGCAAAAGTTGGGATCTCATCTTCTCAAGAAGATGAGATCTTGACATCAATTAAATACTTAGCCACTCCTCCTGAAGCAAAAGAAGAATCGACACTCGAAGAATCAAATGAGGAACAACTATTCAAATAGGAGACCGAGGAGGACAAACAAGAGAATGCAAGTAAGTTGAATCAGAATGAAAATCACGCATATGAAAGCCTCATTGAACGATGGTTTCAAGCGAGTATCAGGACAATTCAATGTTTTCTTCCCTATTTCTCGGTATCGTGTTTATTGCAATTGATTTCACACACTTCTATACATTTTAATTTTCAATTTTTGAAATTGCGCGCCTCCGCGCTTTGTGCGATCTGAGGATCAGAAAGTAGGATTCTCTAATGTTTTCAGGAAAAATAACATGTAAAAAAATTCTTTAAATTTTGACTTGGGATCCCCATTTGCTAAAATCTTTCATCTGAATTTTATTTCCAAATTTTTGTTTTTTAAACTAATGATACTAAAAAAAAAAACTTAAAAAATTACAGTTGTGTTTTTATTTAATGTAAAATAAAAATAAAAAATTCACAAGCTTGCGATTGATCGAAGTTTCACTACCCACGCCGAAACCTAAAAAACAATAAAACCATTAAAACATGAAGCTGTGAATTAGTTTGTCACTTCATACACCATAAATCAATAATGGGTGGTGTTGGAGAGAGAATAAAAGATAAATATCAAAATCTGTTTGGATTATTTGGTATACACTTTCGAAGACAAAATGCAACAACTCTCTAGAAGTGACAGACAAAATATTCCCTCTATATTTCCTGAACAAACTTCTCCTCAAGCCAGGTAACCTAGGAAGGAAAGAGACCACAATGAAGTGAAGGCGAGGTCCAAGGATCGATTCCACCCGTCACAATGGTATTCTCATTGTCCTCGTTCAGGTACAGAGATAGCCTCATAATATTGTCAATCTCCATAGCATCAACGTTTGTGTGCGAAGGCATATCATGGTTCCTCATTTACAGAACCCCGAACTACAAATCTCTCCACTCCACCATCGACAGAACAAGAAAAAAATTTATAAACCCTAAATACCTCCGCCCCCTCCAAGAAATCAAAGAAAAAATAGAATGATAGATTTGAAACCTGCCTGAAAGAATTTAGCCGGGATATCTCATTGTATAAGTTCAAGTCTGGGGCCGTAGTGGCCATGGTGATTATTATTGTCTTCAGTTTGTTGAATTCTCTATTCGAAGGCAAAGATGTGGCCAAGATACCCTTCACCCCGATTCCTTTCATACAGAAAATGAGCCACATGGGCCTCAGTGGAGATGATCCAACAGACTGTGCGATGTTTTTTATTATTTCTTGTGCTCTATAAGCATTAGATCTAATTCACAGAAGTTTCTAGGGTTTGCTATACCCATAGGTGTTGTTGGCACAGGATTGTTCCCAGTTCCTGATACCAAATCGAGTTAAAAAGTTCCCATTCATTTGCATCTTTGATGGAATGGTTCCTGACGTTTTGATTAAATTCGAGCATGGGTGAGAATTCCACACTGTAGAGTGACCCATCCTCGATACAAGCGCACCATAATGGCGACCGATTAAACAAAATTAGGCCAAAAAAAATGAGTGCGTTCACATGCATAAACCACTTGCTACATTATCGACCGAGATTTTGTGATTCGGTTTGTTAGAGAGGTAGTGGCTTTCAGTTTATTACGCCAACCCATCACTCCACGACCCAATTGACAAATTTAGTTTTCCATGTGTCATCTGAGAAAAATACAAGGGTCAAACACAACTGTATTTTTTGTTTGGTCGGCCTAAAAATAGAATAGTTGGGTATGATTGTTGCAACTCCAACCAAAAGTACAAAAAAATGGCCTAAATCTAGGTTTGGTTCGCAGAATAAGGAATTGAGTTTTGTGTATGCACCGACGTTTATTCTCAACTTTTAATTTCGTATCAGAGCAGCCCCGGGCGTTCCGTCATTTGATGTGTTCTCCTAAAATGAATAAAGAAATAGTTGGAAGTATTTGATGTCATGGATATATGTGTTTGCTATTGATTTGAGAAAAATGTTAAGGAATGTGGAAGAGAATGTTGAAGAAAATCAATCTATGCGCGTGAACCAGTCGATCTGTCTTTATTTTGTGTCCTTGAAGTACCAACGCTTTCATTAATTGATATAATAGATTAATACAAGTGCAAGCAACTAATAGCGATATGTAAAATAGATAAATAAAGACAGGAAAATATAATATGGTTTGCAACTATAAACATTTGCAACACATCCACATCGATATATCGCCTGATAGTTTTAATCCAAGAAAAATATTTCTGGGAAATTCTTTGACAACTCAACAAACAATGGACTGATGAATCGACAAGGTCCACACCAAATGCAGTGAATTATCTAGCCTATCCAAGTCAGAAGTGGCTTCATTTATAGCTACCAGTTCGGTGACAACGGTAGTGGCTGCTAAGGAGGAAACAAAGCAAGCTGTTGCAAATGACTTACAGTCAATACATTCTTCTCCCTGTGAATGGTTTATCTAGCTTCTTGGAAAGCAAACTTATTTTTTTGAGACTATCAAATTCGAGGGGTCTGAAGCTTTTGTACATAGAGGAATTTATGAAGCTGCTAAGGGTATATATGAACAAATACTTCCTGAGATTCATGCTCATTTGAAAACATGTGGAGAGGCTTCACGCCTTCGTTTTATGGGGCATTCATTAGGAGGAATTATTTCTATGTTACTAAATTTGATGCTTCTGATAAGAGGAGTGGTGCCATTGTCTCCATTGCTGCCAGTTATAACATTTGGATCGTCGTGCATAATGTGTGGAGGTGATTATCTACTTGAAAAGATAGGCTTATCCACCAGTCATGTAAAATCTATCATAATGCACAGGGATATTGCACCACGAGCCTTTTCATGTCATTATCCTGATCATATTGCAGAAATTCTAAAAAGTTTAAATGCCAATTTTCGCAATCACCTTTGTCTTGACAGTCAGAGGCTTTTGTATGCCCCCATGGGATAGTTGCTAATTTTACAACCAGATAACAAAGTTTCTACCACTCACCATTTACTTCTTACTGGTTGTGCTCTGTACGTTCTTGGTATCTTTATGTCCACTGAAATTGACAGTGAGCCATCAAGGGCAGTTCAAATGCGGACTGCTCAAAAAATTCTAGAAATTATAATATTCATTCGTTAAATTCTCCCCACCCACTAGAAACCATGAGAAATCCAAGTGCATATGGTATAAAAGGATCAATATGTCGAGATCATGATTCTCGAAATTACTTGAAAACGATTACAAAAGTGCTTCGTCATGAATTGAAGTGTCTCCGAAGGTTGGATTGGGCACAAAGAAGACAGATGTGGTGGCCTCTTGTCACCACAAAATCCTCTGAAGCCTCTATGTTGGTACAAAGAAGTTCCACAACAAGTATTGACATGGCAGTACATAGAAATTCCAGAGAAAGTATTGGCATGGATAGGAAAAAATTTGTCGGTGTTGTGTGTAGTATCAGTAGTGTCTCATGTGAAGCACCTAGACGATTTGAGTTTGCTATTCAAGTTGGTGTTATGCTCCACAGGATCAAAGCTACACTCAAAAGATTCACCAGATTAATTTCATCTCAGCATATGCAGATGTGACTTTTGTTTTTGTTATCTGGTCGAATGTTCATTGTACAAATATGTGCCAAAATTTATTCATAAGTTTATTTTTAGTGTTAAATATCCTATGCTTTATGCTGGTGTTGCCTCACCAACCCTTGGAAAGAATGCTAATGCATAATTAGCATGACTTCAGCTTTGAAGTATGAGCACGAAGCCATAGTGAGATTGTGATGCCTTAGGCCAGAATATAGATCTCTAGATAGCATGGTATCATGTTTGAGCCCTTAGTTTACCAATCTAGGATGAGAATGTGGATAGCATGGAGTTATGTTTCAGCTCTCAATTGTACTAGAATGTGTGATGCCTAATTAAAATGGGCCATGATCTTCACCAACTAAAATCAAAATCGAAAAGAAAGAAGCTCCCAAGTGAGGAGTCAAAAACAAACCAGCTTCCAAGTGAGAATCAACATGCACAGTGAAACTAGCAAAACATGCAAGTGCCATTCCCTAGCTCAAGTATCCAGTGAGCTTGAATTTCCTCTTTGAGCTGGATCAATGATCCAAAGGATCGAGGACATTCTCGGAAGATACTTCGAATGGATTGGACTTTCTTTCTTAATATGATCGAATCTTGATTATATATATATATATATACTCTAAAATCCATATGAGTTGTTAAAAAAAATATATTATTGAACATGCTTTCATTTTTTATGCTTTTATTGTTTTTCTTGAAGTCACTTAAACAGGTATTCACGAAGACCATTGTCACAAATACGTCATGGTCAATCGGTAAATAATGTATTTCACTGTTTATTTTTTAGATTGGTTTGCTAGAATCCTTTTTGCACTATGTTTTTTGATGTTCTCACAATATTTATTGCATGATTAGTGCTAACCTTTTACATGTTTGAAGACGATCAAATCTCATGAAAAAGTGATTTTCAAGGATCACCACTATTTTCAGAAGACATGCCTCATTAAAATCTCAAAGGATCTTAATTGTTCATCACACATGTCATGACATTTCCAGCTACACAACCATCTTTTAGAAAACCAATTACGCCATGAAATGATCACTTACCCTTCTCTTTCCAAGCTTATTCATCCTCCATGTATTGAAGTCCACCTTTCATTGCCTTATCCACAATGACTTCACACATGCCTAGATTTATCAGTCGCATACAATTTGCCCTATTTTCAGTTCATATCTTTGCCTTGCAAATAAAACCATTCAGTTCCCTTTCGATGACTACATTACCCTATTTTCTTTTTCATAAACACTATTGCTACCGAGATCTTTTCATCTATAGTCCTACCAGTCATTTTGTACAACTCACGTTGACTGATGTGAGATTCCTTAAGGACCACCTTTCAACAAGTCTTGCCCCATCGACCTCAACACCTTATGTGGGATAGAGACTAGAGTCCTTATGAGTACCTTGAGGCTTGCATGCCTTAATGGCAAGTTATCTCGCTGACAATCATGGTAATACATCAATTTCACACTTTGCAAGATCTGCTTAGGTACCTTGGCACTCATTGACATCAATGATGAGTTTTATTCACATTGGTTAATGACATTCATCAATGGTCGGTAATCCAATGACTTCTTTTCATGCTCGACATCGACACATTCATTCGCATGAATATAATTGTACCATCAGGTTTAGTAGCGGGTGAAGACTATACACTTTTCCATGACTCCATCAACAATTGCAACAATATTTTTCCAGCCATATGAGAGTACCACAGTTCCACTTTCAGAATTCATCTTTTGATTCATACAACCAATCAACAATTCATGTTCCTTCACTTCACATCCCATGATCCAGTCGCAGTGACAACAACAGTCACATTTTTCCTGATCTAGCGGTAGCTACATCCCTCTTGTATGGTTCATATACTTTTTGGGTAAGTGGAGGTATGTTGTTTTCTACTATTTAATCATGCAATTCCTT
Source organism: Picea engelmannii (assembly GCA_009831015.1). Taxonomy (NCBI): domain Eukaryota; kingdom Viridiplantae; phylum Streptophyta; class Pinopsida; order Pinales; family Pinaceae; genus Picea; species Picea engelmannii. The sequence continues at coordinate 97,524 of ML801720.1, read as the reverse complement.
ACATGCTAGAGTGAATGAATTTGGAAAATTCCCTCACCATGTTCCATTACCTTTCGTCTTTTCATACACATAACACATCTTCAGTTGGCGGGGGGGGGATATTCATTACCATTTGATTCCAATTTCCACATGTCATCTCACTTACCATTGAATCTCAACATGTCTCTTCCAAGCTACACCTTGTTGCACCTTGATTCTAGATATTTCTCTATTTTGGCATGATTCATAACATGAAGAAAAGGCTTTCTAATGTACATTGATGGTTCATCATGCATGTATGCTTTAAAATATTATGTATTGCAGCAAAAACAAAAGTAATGTTGTTAACACAAGAACCAACGTTTTTATGCAAGGTTGCATGAGGACATGCAACAAGTTCAGTTGGGGGTATGTTGAGTCTCAGAATTGTCACATTTCCATCCTCTTTTCCTTTCGCCATTCCTCATATTCTATCACTTTATTTAACCATTCATTATACTCTTTTCATGAATACATTGGGGTTTCACCTTATAATTTTCCACTTTATTCATTTTAGTATTAAAAGAGAATTTATGATTAAATATTAGAAATCAATATATTTTTCATATATGTCTCAAAGATTTGTCTGAGCTTTGTAATGTAGGGATATTTGAAACTTTCAACCAAGAAGTATTCAAATTTTTCTTGAATGTTTTCTCCATCCTTTCACMATTTGAAGGAGATAATTCAAGCTAATTTCAAGGAGGAATATCATGARAGAATTTGTGAGAGAAAAGTGGGATAAGTATTTTGTAATTATAGCAAATTGGTTGAGATAAAATTGGAGAGGATTTGAAGGGATAAGTATTTTGTAATTATATCAAATTGGTTGAGATAAAAGTGGAGAGGGTTTGAAGGGATAAGTATTTTGTAATTATAGAAAATTGGTTGAGAGAAAAGTGGAATTGTAATTATGAGTTGCTTATCTTCTTTTCAAAGTACTCATGTATAAATAAGAGGGCTCTCTCCTCATTTGAGGAGAGGAGGAGAGGAAGAGAGAAAGTAAATAAGAACATAGTTAGTTTTTTCTCTTGAGATAATGAGTTAGTCATGTATTTCATCATTTTGTAATAGAATTGATGTTTTAGATTGATTTCTCCATAATAGATTTCTTATTTTGAGTTGTTAATATAGATTTTATGTGAGTTCACATATGTTTTTCATTTGTTATTTGTTATTTATGTTATAGATGATCTTTTCTTTGTCTAATCTCATGCTTTCTCAATTAGGTTTAATTTATGCAATTTCACGCTTTTGTTTATGTCATGCAATTCAATTTCATGCTTCCTCAATTAGGTGTAATTTATGCAATTTCATGCAATTCAAGTTCAGTTGTGTGTTTATTTTCCAATCATTAGATTAAGTTAGATTGCTTTCATCCTGCATATATTGTGATTGCGACTCAAAGCTTACAAGCCTCGGGTTGACAATTTTATGTCGAATTCATTAGCATATAAATCACTCGACACTTGTATCAGCTAATATGCACAGCCTGTGTAAGATGCAACTCACAGCCTGTATCAACTGATATTTACAACCTATGTAAGCTCCAACTCGCAGCCTGTATCGGTTGATATGCAAATTTGATTTTGTGTGTACTGAGTTGTAATATCACTAGGTATTTTCTCTTCTTCTAGGTCTACTTGGAAAACCATGTCTTTCTTCTTATGTAAGATTTCAACTTGATTATGAAAATGTTGTTTTTTATCCCCTGGAGCAGCAGTGAAGACTGTATCTTCACGAGACTCTTCAAAAACATTTTCAAAAATACTATACTAAAAAAGAACAACAATGTCTTCTTCATCCCCTACTAAATCTCTGATTCAGATTGTAGAAATACGATGCAACTTTATGAAACGATGCAACTTATGCAACTTTATGCAACATGCAACTTATGCAGCTATGCAACTTTATGCAAATTTATGCAACTATGCAACTTTATGCAACATGCAACTTTATGCAACTTTATGCAAATTTATGCAAATTTATCCAAATTTATGTAACTATGCAACTTTATGCAACTATATGAAACTTTATGCAACTTATGGAACTTTATGCAACTTGACTCTTATACATGGAAATTTGAATTTTTTCATGGTGGATAGTGTTACAGGTGCTAACGCACTATATCAATACATTTAGATCATTTGCAATATCAGGAAGATTGTTTGTTTCTAGCTCATAGGAATTTTATGTTCAACCTAACTTTTTCTATATGCCTTGAATTTTTCTCATGGCTCACAAGGCTTGAATAGGCTCACAGAGGTTGTATGTTCCCCCTGAATTTTTCACCAGTTTGTCTATACTCACAGAGTTTGTATGTTCCCCCTGACTTTTTCACTATACTGTCTATGCTCATAGAGGTTGTACGTTCCCCTTGGCTTTTACATTAGACTTACATCTTGAATCGCAAGATCATAAAGCATCTCGCTCGTCTTGAATTTTGGTTTGACTCACAGAGGTTGTACGTTCCCTCTCGATTTTGTCAATACCTCGCAAGACTGGTTGATTCTCCAAATATCCCTGGCTAGCCTTAGTGTGGCCCATGTAGCCTCTCATTGGAGAATGATTGTTGATGCTGCCAAATTTAATGAAATTGTAGGCCTATGGAAACTTATCTTTCTTACCAAGACAAATCTTCATTGAAAAATAATGAATGTGAAACTCTCTGCAAGTACTCTTGACCTGAGATCAAGATTCTCCATTGTGAGTTCATTACCATGAAGAAATGGCTTTGTGCAAATCTGGTTTCACATCTCTAAAGCATCCTCAAACATAACATCTAAATCTAGAGAAAATCTCTCTATGAGAAATAATGAGAAATTAAAATCATGAGCGACGACATAAAATAACACAACATCAATCTCAAAAGGCCTTACATTCTAATTAAACCATGCTTGTTGAATGAAGTTCACATTTCATAACTTTCAAGTAAACAATCGTCATCTCTTCCAAAATACTTAGCTCACTAACTTATCTTATCATTTTATTGAGTGTAGGTACCACCAAATAGGTACCTTCCAGATCCATATTCCTCGACTGAGGATAAATATATACTATGAGAGGTTGAAAGTGAGATGTATTTTACTAGATCTAACAGTTCTAGATAAACTAGAGCTGAAAAGGTAAGAAGAATATTTCGTAGACGCATGAAATTTTTTATTTCTGAAGGAGGGTTATGTGATTATGATGATGAGAGCATAGGAGACATTGAGTTTCCCTTGAGGTATAGACATTTAGTGCAACCATGGGTACCTAAGGAGCTATCTCAATTGGACACAAATTTCTTCATCAATGGGAGGATGTATCGCATTGCTCCATCGTCCTTACATGGTTTGGGGCTATTTTCCATGGATGGCATAAAGGTCAAATATGGCACTGTAACTGAATTGATGGAGTATGTTGGACCATGCTACAAATACAATCACTGGTTGATGTTGGTTCGATATACGCTAAGTATGCAGAGATACAAAGTTGCTTCAAATTATATACATCTAGTAGACAACATTCAAAACAAAGGGGCGACTATGTATATTGATGGAAGGCCAAAAGCTTCCAAAAACATTACGAGCTTTATAAATAGTACATGACTAGGGACAACAACTAAGAAATTGAATTGCATATTTGAGGGGCATGAAGGAAATCACATATTCATATGTGAAACAAAATCAATAGTTGCAGGTGAAGAGTTTTTGATCGATTACAATTTGAATCGAATAGATGGACGGGATGCTACTATGGAGGTAAATATATTATATACCATTTAACTCAACCTTTGATCAATCACTCTTATTAATTATTTTTTTG
>ML801720.1:58041-75516 GCA_009831015.1 Picea engelmannii | reverse complement strand
CCCATGGAGTTTAGATATCATAACCCCCATCCATTGACAACTCACCAGAATCATCCACCACTCCTTCCCAGCCCACCTCGATACTTTGGGAAACACTCCCCATAGAGACTCCTTAGGAATGAACATCGAAGAACCCACCACCTGTGGGTCAAATCTCTATTTGGCAGACAATCCCATAGGTAATCAACCAAATTCCCTTCTTTTACCCCCAAAGAGTAAAAAAATACCAATTTGCTGCTACCATCACTTTACCTAACATGCTCATTGCCATCCCTATATGGTATCTAGAACCACTAGCTATGGTACCTAGTTTATCCCTTCCACCTCAACATGTGGTCCCATTACTATGATCAGTAGCTCATCCAACCAGTCACATAGTTGGAGGCAATATTAATGCTATAGGAGACCCTACCTCTGGAATAGGGGGCACTCCCACCAACCAACGAGGCACACGTAAAAATAAGGAACCTCGTCTCCCTTCTCCAGCCCACATACCACCTCCATGCGCATTGTGAAACACCGTTGGACACCCTACCAATCTCTGCTCTGCTTTACTAGAGTTATGAAATCTCATTGCAAAACCCATAAGTACACCACTACTACCTACACCATTAGCCCTATCGGCCTACCCATAACCTTCTTCCTCCAAACCTCCCAGTTTGAGAACCAAGGATACTTGTGCCATTTGTTCTCAATACGACCATTATATGCACCATTTCCCGTCCCTCCCTCAATTTCGGGACACTCTTGCAACAATGTGCTAGACCACATTACCTAGATCATCCCAACCCATCTCCTTGGTACAACCAGTTACTGACATTATCTATGTCTCTACGTCAGTAAATGAGCGCATGCAACACCTTTGCGCACTATGTTACCAGATGGACCATTACACATACCGTTGTCCACTCATCATTGAGGGAAGCACATGATGGAGGTCCTCCATCCCACCCATTCCACCAATTATACCATCCTCGGTGAAAAAGATAGTAAATGATCACCATATAAGAAGTCATGGCATGACCACCTCTCGTCCATTGACCCCTTTGTCCATTCCACCACGATGCAAGGAATTCCTCCCCAACCCCCCAAACTTTCCTGTAACACCGATTTATGAGATTCCTCCTCCTCCATATCACAATACATCCAATTCATATATGTATATTTGGTTCATGAAGTCTATTGACAATTCCTATTCATCTCCCATAGGTCCATCTACCTCAGGAACGAATGAAAATATCCGACCTTCACCAACTACACCCACAAATATCGACAATCCACTCCCAATATTTACAGACTCCCTGTACTCCATCACCTTTCAGTCCGATGAAGACATTTTAGAAGTCCTATGTGCACCCGATTACCCCTCGGATGATTTTCATCATCGATCCATTTTTATGGCACCCAACTCCTTTCATCCACCAACAAACGCTCCTATCTGTACCATCGAAATGAAATATTTCATCCCTTCTGGCCATGTAGACTAGTACAAGAATCCAATACCCTCCCCCGATGCATTTGAAGAAGGTAACATGGCCAATATCTCACCCACCATCAAAATAGACATTTCGGTCAAACCCAATGTTTTGGAATAATTCACTCGGGGGGCAGCATGCTCCTTGGAGGAAATCATAGCATACAAAGCCTTATTCCGGGAATATAAAGATGTGTTTTTCCATTCATCCACGAAAATGCCAAGATTAGACCTAACAATCGTCGAACATCGCATTGAAACTTGGCCTGGCGTTTGCTCTGTCTGCCAAAAGCAATGCCCTCTCCACCCTTCCAAAGCCATGGAGATCAAATATGAGATCAAAAAACTCTGTACTGTTGGATTCATATACCCCATTGCATACACATCTTGGGTTTCCAACCCTGTTCCGGTCAATAAAAAATAGGGAAGCATTCAAGTTTGCACAGAATTTCGTGACCTCAACCAATCCTGTCCCAAAAACAACTTCCCTGCTCCCTTCATTGATCAAGTCATCGATGCTTGTGTTGGTCATGAAGTCCTCTCCCTCATGGACGTATTTTCTGGCTATAACCAGATCCAAATCTAGCAGGAGGACCAATACAAAATTGCATTCAAAACCTCATGGGGCACCTTCGCCTATCAATTTATTCCCTTCGGACTCAAAAACACTACGGCCACTTTCCAATGCGCAATGACATACACCTTCCATGATCTCACTCACATCATCCTTGCCTACTTGGAAAACCTCACCGCTCGATCCAAGAAATGTTCCTAGCACATAGAGGATCTACGAATCATCTTCGAACGTTGTCGATGATAAAACATACGCCTCAACCCACTTAAATGTGTCTTCTTTTTCATTGCAGGCCACCTGTTGGGATTCATAGTATCCTAGAGGGGTGTCACCGTATACCCCCTTAAATTTTAGGCCATCAATGAGATCCCCCCTCCCAAGAACTTACGCCATTTGCAAAGCCTCCAAGGCAAAGAAAAATTCTTATAACATTTCATCCCTGACTATGCCATCCACACCCATAGATTTCTATGATTACTTTGTCGTGACATCCCATTTCATTGGGACCACAATTCCCATGCCGCCTTCGATTCACTCAAGGAGGCACTCAACAAATCCCCCTTGATCAGTCCCCCAAACTATGATAGGGATTACATACTCTACCTATCATCCTCCAACGTTTCGGTTATGGAGTACTTATTTAGGTAGATGATGACCAATGCGAGTATGTTATATACTACATTAGCAAGAACCTTTCGGGGCCACCTCTCAAATACAATTATGAAGAGAAGATATCCCTCCCAGTCATTCTCACATTTCAAAATTTGTGCCATTATATCCTTCTTCGTATGATCTGGAATCGGATCTAGAAGCCTGACAGGGCTTAAAAATGCTCAAAAATGAAAGTGCTCGGAATCCAACGAAACTAGCGCCATTGCGTCCATCTCGTCTTCCTGATTCCAGCGGTATATTTACTTCGTCAAACGGGCTCCGTATGTGCAAGATATCACATTCTGTCCGAAAAGGAAAACAGGCAAAAAAAAGGGGATGACTGTACAGTCCATACAGGCTGACGTGGTAGCTTCTGAAGAGGACACGTGGAAGCTCCTGAAGATGACATGTGGCATCTCCTGGAGGTGACATGTGGTAGGTGACAGAGCACAGGTACGGGAAGACAACTGGACCAATCCAGGGGTGACACGTGTCACCACTGTAAGGGTGACACGTGGCATGGGATGATGTCAGAAGCTGACAGTGCAGTGACTGGGCAGGTGATGTGGCATACAACATTTGACAGGTGGTAGGCACGTGGACCATTCAACGATTGATGCGTGGCAGCTTTTGGTTGGTTGTTGATGTGCCATGTGGCCCAATCATGGGCTGCCACGTGGCACCCTGTGGTTGGCTAATGGTTTTGTGTAAAATTATATGGCGTGCATGGGAGTCAAACCCCCGACCTCCCATAGTGTATGAACTGGCAGGGCTGAGCTAGCCAGCCATCCCACCCTCGTTTGGTTCTTATATAACACATGGAAAAAATAATATTTATTTTTGGTTAAGGTTTAAAATGGTGGGGTAAAGGGCCGGGGCTTAGCCCCAGTCCTCGGTGCAAACATAAAACCACTCGATATAACCATGAGCGTGGATGAGCAGGTGCGTGGATAGGGTCCAACCCCCAGTTCACGGGCGGATCCCACAGGACCGGGGCTTTACCACCTTTTTTGGGTGTGGTTATACTGTTGGTCTGTGGACCTATGCAAGCACCACACGACCAAGGCTATAGTCAATACAGTCGGGGCACATATTTATGAGGCGCAGTCCTATGAAATGGCACATGCGACCATGGAGTTTGGGAAAGGGGGCTAGCGCACAACCCTTTGGGCTGGCGCTTCGCCACATGTCCACCCATATGACCAAGTTTAGGGGGCGTGCGCCCAGGCCTTAGGGGATTATCCCCTAAATTTACACAAAAATGGGTTTTTGCCAAAGTTTTTGGATTTTATTGATTATTATGCCTGTAACTAATTGATTTTCTCCATTTTTGGGAGATATTGGGCATTTTTGGAGCCCAAAATTTGGGAGGAAGTTGGAGATGAACAACCAACTTCAGATATATATAAACCAGGCCTGTTTGAGGCCATGGAGGGTAGTCAAAGAAGAGTTATGCTGAAGGGAAGCCAAGCCAAAGCCATTTTTTATGTAGGGAAGATATTGAGGAGCAGACGCTGTTGGGCCATTTCTAGGAGCTCCGGACATCCGTTTTGCGTGCTGTTTTCCTTGCAGGGTTTTTGAGATCTGGGAGAACGTGACCAGATTAGTCTTGTAGCCAATTGGCACTACTGTGATGTATTTTTGAGATTTTGAACAGAAATAAAGAAGCCTCCCCCACAGAGACAAAGGCCTGGAGACGTAGGCAAAGTTGTGTCGAACTCCATTATCATTCTGCGTGTTATGGTTTGTTGTCTATTATTTCATTTCAGATCTGCAAATGTGTATATGGCTGTCATAATTCCTCTTTTTTCCTCATTCTTTCACTAAGTTTCTCAAATGGTTAATTAACGCATGCAAAATTAAAACTCAACCATAGTCATTAAAAGATCCTACGGATCATCGTACCACCAAAGTAATCATCGATTCCAAACCCATGCATTACCTCTTGAGTTGTCGCCATATCAATGGAAAATTTGCTCGTTGGATCGTTATTCTTCAAGAATATGACCTATAGTTTACCACCCCAAAGAGAAATAAATCCCTTATCCTCGCCGAACTCCTCGTATATTTTTCGTCTAACTCTACAGACCCCCAGGTCAATGAGGATTTCCCCGATGAAAATTTATTTCTCATATCATCCACAAAACCATTGTATGGCGATATTCTGGTCTATCTCTGAACCCAAAAGTTTGGTCCACACTTATCTCAGGATGATCGTCATCACATTCGATACCAAGCCTCACGATCCCTTGTCATATGATACATTCTCTACCATAGGGGCATCGACAGACTTCTTAGACGCGGCCTCACCCTGGAGGAGAATGAGACAGTGTTGAATGATTGCCACAGTGGGGCATGGGACAATCACCTATCCGGCATGTCCACTGCCCAAAATATCATCCGGTCAGGTTACTTTTGGCCCACATTGTTTCATGATTGCATCCACGTAGTTAAGAGGTGTGAAAAATGCCATCTATATGCACATAAGGATCAGACACCACCTACCCTCTTGCACCTCATAATCACGGCTAGCCCCTTCTATAAATGAGGAATCGATTTCATGACCTGCAACCCTCTGTCCAACAATAGACATAAGTACATTGTAGTCACCGTTGACTACTTCACCAAGTGGGATAAAGCAATGCCCACGTTCAACAATATGACCGACACAATGACACATTTTTTCTTCAACCATGTCATCTCTCACTTCGGGGTCCCCTTACAACTATTTTTCTACCACATAAAGCACTTCGAGAACGAAGTCTTCACAGAACTATCAAACAAATTAGGATTCACCCATGATTTTGCCTCACCATATTACCCATAATCTACTAGTCAGGTAAAAATTGTCAACAAGGTGCTAAAAAATATGCGCCAACCCATAGTTGAAAAACACAAGACCAATTGGAACCATATTATTTTTCCATCTTTATGGGCATACCAAAAAATTGTCAAAACAAAAACCAATTTCACACCATTCCACTTAGTCCATGGAATCAAATCCGTCCTCCCCATTGAGTGAGAAATACCAATATTGCACATGGCAATTGAGCTCTTTCCCAATACATCTCTCGTAGAGCAATGACTGTTAGCCCTCAAATATCTTGATGAAGATCGACAGGAATCCTTATAGAAAAATGAAGCATCCAAAAATCATATCAAAGCCACCTTTGACCACCGTTAACCTTTGGTCATTTACCGAAGGAGACCTTGTGCTGGCCTACAATATCGCCCATGATACTCTCGACCATGAAACATTTGAATCCCTATGTTGAGGACCCTATGTCATCCATCATTTACTTACTAAGGGATCCTACATCTTAGGCCACCCCAGAGGTGCTATCCTAAAGGACCCGATCAACGAGTTACACTTGAATAAATTTTACCCCTCAGTGTAACCATTTTACCTTAGGCTTTACTTGCTTTCCTAGTTATTTTTAGTATTTTTATAGCTCTCTCATTATGTGAGCCTAATTCAGTGTCCATGTGTCAACAAATGAATTCTTCATTCGCTTATCACATTGGGAATGCGGAAGGGTCCAGTCACTGGACCTGGAATCTCGTTTCGACGACTTGGGCCATTTACACCCTAGACCATGTGTTGCTCCACTCTAGCAGCATATGCCTCAACGTTGCCACCAATAACCAAGTGGAATACGTTGTTTCCATTGGTCTCCTCTCTGAGGCTAGTCACCTTCATATTCTTGACCTTAGCCTTCTCTTAGATTCTCAACTCATCATCCATCATCTCAAAAATGTGTATCGTGTCCATGATCCATGCCTATATCATAAGTACCTGCAAGTCAAACTTCTGATACAAAATTTTGAGTCCATCACATTTGCTCATTTTTCTAGAAACCACAACCAAATGACATATAACATAGCTAATCAAGTATTAGATTGGAATTTATCACATTAACATACACATTGCATTCATCCATTAAAAAACTAAAGCAAAAACATATATCAAATACAAACACACATGTTCTACTCATATATATATATAGATCACTATGATATTTGATACAAAAAATAATACATACATGCCTTAGCTCCATGGATAGGCCCTCTCATCGTGTCTATACAAAATAGGGGAGTTACAATGACTCCTACATAATAAAAAATTAGGCCTAGCCTATATATGGTCCTCCTACCACCTAGGGGGACCCTAGTCGTGGTACATCCCCACCAGCTGGTGGAGCTCCCCTAGGTGGAATATCCATAGCCAAAATATTCCCTGTCATCACCGCACTCACAACCGCTACCCGTCGAATCATTGAATGCCATCATGGGTTCCCACTAATGCATAACTCCAGGATACCCTGATCCCGGATCCAAAGCCACAAATCCTCAGGAACTCTGTCCAAGACACCCTCAAGGTGTCTCCTCAAATCCTCCATGTCCCGGTCCTGGGCCCCCAACTCAGCTCTTCTCCAGACTCCTGATGGTCCTGCTCTCTCTGCTTGTGCCAGTCCTACCCTCGCAACATGTGTCACGCCTGCCCCCAGGTCATCAAACCAATGACACCTATTGGGCTGCCCCTCCTCTACCAACTTGTCAGCCAAACCCCGAACAACATCGGCCTCACAACCACCATGTCCCACATCTACATGACCAAAACCAACAAATGTGTATGAGTACCAACAATATACCCATATATAAAATCAATGACAAAGCATCAATATAGAAATATCATACACACACTTTGGTCATCCCAATCCTTCCCAGGCGGTAGGCACATGCCTGGATGGCGTTGGAAATCCATCCCATGATACAGGAATATATAGAACACTTGAGTGGTCTGCCACCATAACTGCTCAAATGTAGGGGTAAAATACTGACCCATGACCCCTTCCCCTTGTCGAGGCAACAACTCTTCCCACCTCATCAGTCGTGGATCCTGCACCGGCAGAAACTCCAAAATATCTTGAGGGTGTAGTAAAATCACCCTCTCAAACATCAAGGCACACAAAACAAAGACAAGGGTGAACTCGCCACCTCTGCCTGCCACGAACTAGTTCAGTTGTGCCACCATACATGAACACATCAAGCGGGCCCACACAAACTCCGACCATTCATGGCCTACTCTTGATGACCATATGAGCACTAGAAATGCGTTGTGTCCCTAGTGACCCATAGATCCATACCACCATCACACAAAAAACCTATACCTCAAGAGAGTCAATCGAGTTGATGTCGATCAAACCCCCACTCATAACTTCTCCCCTCGAGCATTATCGTCTCACCACTTCCCCCACAATCACCCAAGTCGGCAGTCGTGACTGCTCCACCAAATCCGCCCCTCAGAATGGGAGACCAATAAGAAAATAAATGTCAATATCCATGGTAATCCATAGAAGTTTCCCACGTACCAAAAATAATTGTCGATCTGGATACCACATCTGTACTATGAATTCTAATAACGACTTCTGGGTACAGATCAGTGCACGGTAAAAAAATCACAGTAACTCAGCCTGGGCCAAATTCCGTTGGATCTATGCATCAACTTCCACCTCTCTCCTGAGAGACTCCCAGTCTCTCTTTTTCCACTGCACTAACATCCTCACTATCACACTGGCAACCTACATCCATGACAACATAAGTTATGTTAGCTCGTCATCATGCCAAAACTCCCATCAAAACCATATAAACAAATTATTTCCCCTGTGCGACATTTCCCACAACAGTCGCACACATCTTCACAATTGTTCCAATAACAATCCCACACTCTCGCGCGACTGTTTCACTTACAGTCGTGCAATCCTACGTGATTGTTCACCAAATAGTTGCATAGTTCTTCCCTCACCTTGGGCGCAACTGTCTCTCTAAAAGTCGCGCATGTGCGTGAATGCTATTTGTATAGGCACACGCATTTGCGTGGTTGTTACTCAAACAACCATGCACAAGGACAACCCACCCTCTACATGGATGAAACCCCGAGCACCGAGCACATATGCACGGTAGCTATTGATAAAACCGTGCACTATGCATGGGTTTATTAATTAAACCCACGTAGATTTGCGTGGTGATCACTTGTTCTCCCACGCGGACCCACCCACACACTAAAACAAATGGTCGTATGACCCTTTGTACAACCCCCTACCCTCCAAAAATCATTCCTACACTATGCAGGAGGTTTTGATGGCTTACCTGGCTCTGTCGCCACTCGAATCCGATCCCTCCTGCTCTCCCATGGGTCAAAAACATCCATGCAGGTAGCTCTTAGACCTCCACAACAACAAGTACAAATGATGTAGTTATGTGGGCCCCATGCCCTTATATATTCCCTTTGGACCAACTTCCTCATGTCCGTTCAGGAGTGTTCGAGCTCCATTTATCACACTGTTAACACCCACGAGATACAGATTCCTTCACCTTCACAATGATACTCTCAGATCCTCATTTCATTCTAGATCCTCGGGGACCCCTTTTTGGCCACCCTAGGCACAAGTACGCATCCCTTTTCCATATTTCATTATCACACAACTGTTATACATGTGTTTTACTTTCAAAGATATGTTTCATGTCAGTTATTTGGTTTTAATGTTCAGGTCTTCACCCGTGGCCCCTTTCACTCCAACAGTCATGGTATCCCTTGGCCCCTCCAGGTATATATTCCAAACTAGCATACCATTCAACCCTCTACTCCCAGTTGTATTTCCCAATAATACCCCCTAACAATTATCCTTAGGTTCCCCACACCTAGCTCTACGATACCATCACCTCCATTTGCATTCAGGTACCATAATCTGGTAGCTCTATCACCTCGATGAGTTGTCCCACATATATTTATCTCTTGGCATACTGAAACTCATGTTGTTCTATCCATTAGGATTGGGAGTCCTGGTAGTGTTACACCCTCAAGTAAGAACCTCATACTTCTTCCTCCTCATCATGCTAACCACCCCATTATGGACTCCCACCTTATGATTTTTTGGTTACATTACGTGCACCTCCGCATTATCATTAACCTTCCATATCATCCACCATCAATTTCCCATCTATAAAATCATCCTCCTTTCATCTACCTAGTACATAAAATAACCAATGCCCCCCCACCCTCCACCAGTATCTACTTGTGCCTTCTATAGGCCAATCCATACTTCGTCGGGGAACCCATTTCTGTACATGTACTTTTAACCCCATTATTTATTTATTTGGTAATTGTAAAAAACACGTTTTACATTTCAGCAAGTACAATATATTTTGGCCATCGCATCCGATGGCAGTTTTTCCTTGGCACATCACAACTGCTATTACCCTTGTTTGGGGCATCTCAATACCCTCACACCCTCTGCAATCCATTTGTATCCAAGACAAAATTTGGACCACCACTAGACCTTTGTGTCCCATATCGCTCTATATTTTGACCTATGCTACATCCCCTTGCAATCTCACCCCTTCAGCATAGTTTTCCCATATTCTGCCATCCCCCTGACACCATATAGTATATTAAAATTGCTACCATCCATCAATACCCCCCAACCAAGGACAATTTTGGAATCTTTTATATTCCAACCATCGTTCATGATTATCACCCCGTTTACTAGTACCAATACAGTTTTTGACACCCTGACGATCAACCTAGATATCCAGAAGCCTTTTTCTTCGTCTTGTTGCATTACTTTTCTTGTCGACATCAAAAAGTTTCTAGAAAAGTGACAGTATATTGGTTGTCATCCCATTGACAATGATTAGCCTCAGAAGACACATAGAGAGTCCTAATTGCTCTTTGATGTTGTTGATCACCATGACATTCGACTCCAGCACAATCTCATGTTACACTGGATATTAATTTGTGATCATTGCACTTTTTAGTAGCAGCCGAAGACCTATGAATTTGATTAGGCCATCAATGCCTCCGAGTCCTTCACCAGCCTATTCATAGCCAATTTCGTCGTCGACATTGTTACCTGTTGTTTCTAATGCTCCCAAGGGCACTGCAAATATCTACTTCATCACCAAGTTAAGTTACTACTATCTCTTTACGGTCTCATGATACGAGCATGGGGCATGCCTGCCTCATTTGTACAAAAAAAATTTGTTTTTCTACCACACTTTGTATTGATATTCCATCCCCTCTCCCTCTGACAGATGACTCTCACAACTCCTCACGTTCAACGTTCAAGTTTTCTCACTTTCTACACAATGTCATCATCACCAAAAGAAACTATGATGTATTTTGGCTATACTTATGATCCTAACTTCAGACATCAAGGGGAATTTGTTATCACTGGAAAATGGCTCACTACAAATACAAAAAATGGATGAAGAAAAAGTCAACACAAACACAACATACTACCAATATTCATGGAAGGATTACATTCAGTTTGGGAATAAAATCATAAAACTATGTAAAAGTGGTTCTAAAAATCCGCACACATTCAACCCAAGAAACACGTGCACATCCACGCGGACTAACATGATGTTTGATGTGTATAGTGCATGGAGTCTGCGACTGGCAGTCGAAAGACCCCCGCAAACATAGAAACAATGCATTGATGAGTTTGGTCGGGCCTCAACCACTTTTTGGATGAAGGGGATCTCTCCCATACCCAAAATCACCCCCAAATTTTGCCTTGGGATCACTGAAAAGGATGGGAGGTACCTCCAAGGGCCTTCCATTCACATTTGGAACCAGTTAAGAAAAATATTTCCATCCTCCTATAAATAAAGGGCCATTGTATGTAAAAAAGGAGAAGCATTTGAGTGTTTTTATGATGCTCATTTTTAGATTTGGGAAGCCATCTTCCTCTTAGAAAGCTTTGGGCATCCATAGAAAGTGTTAGGACTCTCTCCTCTTGAGTAGTCCATCAATCTTTTTTTCACCATTTTTCTTTGTTAGACATTGATAGTAGAAGGAATACTTTGTACTTGGGGACTCAAGAGCCTTCCCAAGGAGGATGATGGGACTCATAAGTTCCCATATTTATCCAATGAGTATCAATTCGAAGATCAATTTACTTGGCATATCTCTCTTATGCTTTCTTTGTGTATTCATTTATTTATGATGGGACAGGAGATCCTTTCAAACTGTTGATTGAGGAAGCCCTCATGCAACAGAGGAACGAGATGATGGATAGTTTCGCGCAAATCCTTCGGCGACTACCAACAGGTGACACATCTT
Organism: Picea engelmannii; assembly: GCA_009831015.1. NCBI lineage: Eukaryota > Viridiplantae > Streptophyta > Pinopsida > Pinales > Pinaceae > Picea > Picea engelmannii. Next base: position 63,690 of record ML801720.1, on the reverse strand, counting down.
CTTCGAACGGAGGCACCTCCCCCTTCAAGGTACACATAAACTTTGATATTCCTATATTTGAAGGTCAGATAGATGCAGATGCTGTAGACAAGTGGTTGAATCTGCTAGAAGGTTATTTTTCTGTTCATAAATTTTTGAAAAGAGAAAAGATTACTTTTGCGCTTCTCAAAGCCGTTCCCCATGTCCAAGATTGGTGGGAAAATTTCTATGAGCAAAAGGAAACAGAGGAAACCTCATTATTTTCAGTCATGGCCACCTGGGAATCCTTCAGGGATGCTATTAAGGAACAATACTACCCTGTTGAAAGTTAGACGACCTGCATACCAAATGGACCACACTGCGGCAAGAAAGAGACCAAGCAGTGCTAGATTTCACAAATATCTTCCATACCTTGTGCACCAAGTTGGGTATCAAATATTCAGAGAGACATCTGGTGCTCAAGTATCACGGTGATCTGCACAGATACATCCATACTTAAATGGAATTTCTGGACATCTCATCCTTGGGCGCGGCCTACCGATATGCCGTCAAAATCAAGCAGAAGCTTAAACAAAAGATGCAGCAATTTGGGCCTGGGAACCCCTCACAACAAAATCCAGGAAAGGGCAGCCCCAACCCACCGAACAAAGGACAGAGAAAATATGGACAGTATCAAGAGAACCAGTACAATCCACAAGCAATGAAGGACATCAAAAAGACAAAGAAAGATACCTGGAAGTGGTGCGACTTCCATAAGAGCCCTTGGCATAACACTGTTGACTTCCGCTCAAAGAAGTCGCTGGTGGCCGAAGTGAAAGCCTCTGAATCAGATGCATATTCTGACTACAAGATAGAACCAGAAAGGGGAAGATCGATCATTGATGTGGAACCCAGTGCCACCGTTGCTACCATGAAGCTCCATCCTGGTGAACCAGATGAGCCAGAAGAAGGAGAGTGCCTCTTCCATTCACAGATGTGGGTAAAAGGCACCCCGCTGCACTTCATTGTTGATAGTGGTAGCCAGAAGAACCTCATCTCAGCAAAGGTCTTCAAGTGGCTGGCCCTGCCAACAACGTCGCACCCACAACCCTACACCATTGGATGGCTCTGCCAAGGAAGCGATCTCTGCGTTAGCCAACAGTGTCGAATGTCGTACGACATCAAGCCCTTCAAAGATGAGGTATTGTGTGATGTTGCTCCTCTCAAAGTTTGTGATGTTCTTTTGGGCCAACCATATTTATGGAAATGCCATGCTATATATGAGTCTAGGCCTCGTAGTGTTATTATTACTTTGAATCAGAAATTGTACAGGATACCCGAGGCAGTCCCACCTAGTGTTATTTCCTTGATCTCTGCTAAACAATGCAGGAAAGTCATCTCTCAGACGGGGAAGTTCGTCTTCTTCATAATTCTCTCTCAAAATAAGTGAAATATCACAGCCACATCTAGGGTCTCTGCGTCCGACCTCTCCACACAACAGAAGCAAGTAGATAAGGCCGTGGAAGAATACTCGAATATCTTATCCTCACCTACAGGGGTACCTATGTACTGCCAGTTCAAGCACCCCATCGATATGAACCTCGGTGCACCGCTGCCCAATGGGCCAGTCTATCATCGCTCTTTGTTAGAGAATGAGGAGATCAAGCGACATATCCAAAAAATGCTCGACAAGGGGCACATCTACCCCAACTCATCACCTTGCGGGAGCCCAATCGTGTTGGTACAGAAGAAAGATGGAACCTGGTGACTATGTATTGATTACCGGGATCTGAATAAAATCACTGTCAGAAACTGGTACCCGATTCCCCAAATCGATGACCTCCTTGATCAACTCACGGGGGCCAAATACTTCAGTAAGATTGATCTGAAGTCTGGCTACCACCAGGTCCCAATAGAATAGACAGATGTATGGAAGACCGCCTTCAAGACAAAGGAAGGACTTTTTGAATGGTTGGTCATGCCCTTTGGTTTGAAAAATGCTCCAGCCACTTTCATGGGGATGATGGACGATATCCTGTGACCATTCACCAATACTTTTGTAGTGGTGTATCTGGATGAGATTCTGATTTACAACAAGACTTGGGCCAAACAGTTGCAGCATATTCAGCAGGTTCTACACACCCTGTAGCAGCACAGGCTATACACCAACCTAGAAAAATGCTCCTTCGGCATGGACAGGGTCCATTACCTGGGCTACATCATTGATCAACATGGCGTACATGTGGATCCAGCCAAGATCCAAGTCATCTGTGACTGGCCAGCCCCAACAACACTCACTGAGATTTGGAGCTTCTTGGGACTTGCTAATTTATACCGCAGGTTCGTGTTGGGTTTCTCCCATATTGCATGGGCCCTCAGCCAAATAAACAGGGGTGGTGATGAGGAAAAATTCACATGAGGCCAGTCCCAACAACAAGCGTTCGATGATTTGAAGCAACGCTTGTGCTCAACCCCAGTACTTTCACTACCAGAGTTGCAGCATCCCTTTGAGATCGAGATAGATGATTTAGACTATGCTGTGGGCGCCATTCTCACTCAGCACGACCACCCCGTAGCCTATCATAGTGATACATTGTTCGTAAGTACCCTACTTACGACAAAAAAATGTACTCCATTGTGCAAGCATGCCGACAGTGAAGACATTACATTCTTGGGAAGGAGACAATCATCCACACTGATCATAAGCCACTGTAGTTCATGAAAACATAGGGAAAACTACAGAATGACCGCCATCAAAAGTTGTCCACATACTTGCAGCAATTCCACCTCAACATCAAGTATAAAACAGGAAGCCCCAATCACGTCGTTGATTGCCTCAGCAGACCGCCAGTCACGACACTCACCACAGTGCTAGACTCTTGCAGCCATGAGACATCTGGATGGCCCCAACTCTATTATACAGACCCTGACTTCACCACAACCTACCAAATGTTGGGTGCAAATGTAGTTGTCAATAATTTCCATCTTCAGGATGGGTTGTTGTGTCGTCTAGGCCATATCTATGTTCCATCAAGTGATCAAGCGAAGCTAATCTGAGAATCCCACTACAGTCGGGTGGCAGGAGAATTTGGCGTTGAAAAGACAGTGGCGATGCTATAGAAACATTTCTACTGGCCGAAACTTCGACAGGAGGTTGACAAGTATATCAGGTCCTGCACTACCTGCGCTATTTCCAAACTGACCACTAAGAAACAGGGCCTGTACACCCCTCTTCCTACTCCTGACAGGCCATGAGAATCCATCTCAATGGACTACATGTCGGGCCTCCCATCCACCAAGCGGGGAAATGAATGTGTTTTTTTGGTTGTTGATTTCTTTTCTAAGATGGCGATTTTGGTTGCCTGCAAGAAGAGCATCACAGTAGAGGCCACTGCCAAGCTCTTCTTTGAACGAGTCTAGGTACAATTTGGAATCCCACAAACCATTGTCTTAGATCGGGATAGTCGATTTCTCAGCACATTCTGGTTGAGCCTCTGGTCACTGCTGGACACCAAGCTCACCAAATCCATGACCTTCCACCCCCAGACAGATGGCCAAACCGAGGTTGTAAATTGAATGATTGTGCATATCCTTCGCATGTATAATTCAAAGAACCCTCGCACATGGGATGAGAGCCTTCCCTATGTCCAACATAGCTACAACCAAACCTTGCATAGCTCAACCAACCACAACCCCTTTCAAGTGGGGTTGGGATTCCAACGATTGGGTCCCATAGATGTTGCACTTCCCCTTGCCGTCGCCTCGACTGACTCATCTCCTACTCCAATTGATGCTGACAAAGCCACCCAGTTCATTGAGAAGATCCAACACATCTGCCAACAGGTTTAGGATATCCTACAAAAGTCCAATGACAAGTGCAAACAACGCCATGATCAACATCGGGTGCCACATAAGTTTCAGGTGGGCGACAAAGTTTGGTTGCACTTGCAGAAAGAATTCCTTACAGGACCCCATCGAAAGCTTCACCCACTCCATTATGGACCATACACTATCACCAAGGCCATGGGGGAATAATTTCTTTGAGCTCAACATTCCTCCTTTCCTTGGCCTGCACCCAGTGTTCAACGTGGATCTCCTTCGCCCTTATTTCCCACCATTATTGGACACCTCAGAAGTAGAAGAACATCTGACACCAACAGAGCTCAACCCCGACTGCATACAACAGGAATCCAATGATCAGATTGTGGACAGACAGATCAAGGACACTCAATAACAAAGGATCCATCTTTATCGAGTCGTCAAAGCAGGGCAACTCCTGCACCAAGGCAAGTGGCTCACCCGGGGCCAAATTCAACAGAAATTTCCTCATCTAATGGGGGACCTCAACGCAATGGATGCCATTGATTCCTAAGGAGGGAGGATTTATATATATGGATATCGGTGGCCACCCACCTTTTCCAACTGGCTCAAAACAGTTTTATGACATTTTTGACAATTTACTATTTTTAGCAGTTTTTACTTCTGTGGCCATTTTGAGGGCCTAAATGAAGATTTTTCGGTATCGATCTCCTCAATAATATCCAAAATCATGATTGATCCCCTAAAATGAATCTCCTCAGTGATACCTTTCCAACGGGCTATCACACTCCTAAAATGGAGATCGTATGCAAAAGTTACGACCCCGGGAAGTTGATGTACTAGCTTACCCAAACAGGGCCCACATGACTTTTGGCACTTCATCTCCTAGGGTTAGGTTTTTGTATCTCTAGGGTTTTTGGCATTCTTTCTTATTGTAAAAATGCCTTCATATCCTCATTGTAACTTTCTTCTTGCGAATTCACGTTGCCGTCACATCTATTCTCAGAGATAAGCCGCCACCATTCCATCAAGCTTGTTTCCGCTGCATTTTACAGTTTCAACTTATTTCGTTATTGAATAGAAAACCAATTTTATTGTATCTCTATTATTTTGTGTTAAGAACCTGTTAATAATCTGTATTCATTTTTTTCTTCTCATAAAATCCGGATCAAAACCGGAATTCTGAGTGAAGGTGAAGAAAAGAAGGCCGAAATGCAAGGAAGGATAAATTCTTTTGATGGTGCTTTCTAAGGTATGTTATTTACAAGTCATATCACCATTTTCGCTATAAATTTTTTTCTATAATGATTCAGACCGTGAATATGATATGAAAGTGATAAAACATATCCAAGTATCCGTGAAACAAAATTCATCTTGTGGGTCGTTGTATTTTGGGAGTTACACTCCGTGGAAAATAGGATTTGTGGCCAGTCCTGAAACTAGTCAACATCAGGTGTTTCGGGTAAAAACGTCATAAATGATTCATAATAGATTCAAATTTAGTGAGAAAAACTATGTTGGTTAGGGTACAATCTTTAGTATGATGTGTAATAATTTTAGATCATTTCATCAAATATTTTGTGCGGGGAACACTCTACAAGGTCGCTCTCTAGAATAAGCCAGAATTCAACAAGGTATGCCATGTTTGCTATAACTCCTTTTCTAAGAGGTTCCAAGTAGTGAAACTTGGAGGAATTGCATAAACGCACTGAAGAACATTGTGTATCAGTTTCAGATATGTATACATTACAGGTTCAAATTTATGATTACTTCAAGTTAGGGTTGTTGACTAATCCAAAACTAGGCATGTGAGACTAAAGAAAATTTTGATGAAAATGCTAGTCTCTTGTTTTTAAAGTTAAGGAAGGTTTG
>ML801720.1:24881-54431 GCA_009831015.1 Picea engelmannii | reverse complement strand
AAGGGTATATTTTCATCCATCCCTTCCATGATGAAAAGTTTCAAAAGTAGTTGTACTATAATTGACAAGAGTAAACTAAGTATACATTTCAAAATATAAACTATTCTAAGTAGAATATTACCCTTCCAAATTTTTTACAATGTTAAAAGTTAACAAACCACCAACCACCAAATAGGTAAGTTTTGATTTTAATAGAAAATAATAATAATCGTACTTTGTAATTTTAATGTAACATTTTTATGGGTTATATGTATATTATAAATAAAAAATAAAAATCATAAACAAAAAGACACACTTCTTTTCTTTGGAGGAGTTTCAAAGTGTTTTAAATGATAATGTAAATCTTTAGACATAATGTCATAATCAAAACTTTTTGTGGACACCCATATAAAAGAGGATTTGTTCTATGTATCCATATGATAAATGAGAATTACAACTTAGATTCATATCTTGACCATATCACAATTATGCTTGACCACGAGAGTCATGTTTGTTGTTTATCTCAATAAAATATTAGAAATTGTCCTAGCCTTTGTTGAAATGGAGAAATTCTATCAAAACATTATAAAATCCATAAAGAGAGCCTACTTGCTTTATAGGGCTCTAGGAATATGCCAAATTCAAATGTAGCAAGATTTCACTCAATTTAGTATTATGTAGGATAATATGTTTGTAATTTGGAGATTCCTAAGGTTGATACAAACACAAAGATAAATAAAATTTATCATCAAGACCACCAAGTATGTTGTTCTTATTGAGGACATTGATTGCTCACTCTATTTCTCAAAGCGTGCAAAAAGTGTTTGACAAAGTGGATGTTCAAGAATAATCCATATTGCATAGATCTAAGGATAACATGAATTATGATACCTTCTCCATATCTTACTTGAGAATCCCACCAAGCCATAAAAAATGCTCCTCCCAGCATTAAGGTTGTAAATGACAAATCTCATCGTTCTTAGGCTTGCGATGAGGAAAAAGGAAAGACATCTAAAGAGCATTTCCAAATATTTGACACTTAGAGTATTGCCATGATGATGTGAATGTTTCTATAAACAAGGAGTGTCATAGATAAAGATACATAAAATTGGGGAAATGGGAACGATCACAAAAGGAATTGATGATGTAGAAAATTGAATGAATAGAATCACAAGTCTCATTATTGTTATTCTAGTTTTAGTTTTTGTGATGTTGACAAGGTCTATTTTTCATAGGATCATACATGTGTTTATCTCTCTAACTATTTATTGCAATAAAATGGATTTCATGAAAAATATACGAATTCGTTGAGAGGCTAGATAATGATCTCAAATAATAATAAATTATTAGATACCAATGCTCTGCCCCAACCTCCTGCTAATCCTTCTCCCTCTTCTTGTGTTGGTCCTACCCTCGCTGCATGTGTTGGGCCTGCCCCCAAGTCATCAAACCGATGATGCCTCCTGGGATACCTCTCCTCTTCCTGCTCGTCAGCCAAACCCTAAACAACATCGGCCTCATGACCACCGTGTCCCACATCTGCATGACCAAAACCAACAAAGGTGTATTAGTACCAACAATATACCCATATACAAACTCAATGACAAAGAATCAATACATAAATATCATACATGCACCTTGGTCATCCCAATCCTTCTTAGGTGGTTGGAACATGCCTGGATGGCATTGGAAATCCATTGCATGATATGGGAATATATAGAACACTTGAGGGGTTTTCCACTAGACCTGCTCGAATATAGGGGTAAAATAATGACCCGTGACCCCTCCCCCTGTTAGGGAAACAACTCTGCCCACCTCATCATTTGATCCAAGTGGATATCGATGGCCACCCACCTTTTCCAACTGGCTCAAAAAAAATTTCTGGCAATTTTGGTAATTTACTATTTTTGGCAGTTTTTCAGGTCCTAAACTTTCAGAGCCGTTTTGAGGCCCTAAATGACGTTTTTTGGGCATGCAACATTCAAATAATTGAATATCCAGTCCGAAACAGACTCATATTTGTTGGAGGTTTGATGCCCAAATAACGTCATTTAGGTCCTCAAAACAACTCTGAAATTTCAGGACCCCAAAAAATGCCAAAAATAGTAAATTACCAAAATTGCCAGAAAATTGTTTTGAGCCAGTTGGAAAAGGTGGGTAGCCACCGATATCCACCTGTATCAATACTCCCTCCTTAGGAATCAATGATATCCATTGCGTTGAGTTCCCGTGGGAGAGGGAAAATCATTTGATGAATCTGCATCTTGATGAACTGCTTGCCTTGTTGGAGAAGTTGCGTTGCTTAGCTTGTTGAAGGTTGTCACGAACATGTGGCTGGAAGGGTTGGACCTTTTTAACCAGTTTGGCTACATGATATGCCTGTGTGTAGAAGGAATCTTTACACTTTTCTACAATCTTGTCGACCTACTTCTTTTAGATAGAAGGTGCTTGGGCGAAGGCTGTAGTGGTTGTAGTATCCTTTTGTTCACCTTTTGAACAGATTGTGAAGAAGTTGAATTTTGTAGTATGAGATACTACCTTGCGACACTGTTTAGGTGGAACAATAGTCGGAACTACATCTGGTATTATGTAGAGATGACCCCCCAGAGAAACAATGGCACTGCGGGGTCGAGACTCATAAACAACATGGAGCTTCCACATATATGGTTGGCCCAAGAGAACATCACAAAAATCCAGTGGGGCAACATCACATAATACCTCATCCTTGAAGGTTTGGATGTCGAATATGAGTCCATTCCGGACTTGATAGAAAGATCTATCCGAGGACTACAATTGCTGACACCGAATGTCAAGTTCGGACTAGACTCATATTCGACAAATATGAGTCCATTCCAGAATTGATATTTGTTATTAGCAGTTTTATTCCTTGGATATATATTTCTAATGATGTATCGAGCGCCCCAAATGAATATCGTATGTAAAAGTTACACCCCCGGGAAGTTGACGTATCAACTACCCTCATCGGGGCCCACAAACCTTTTGGGTTTTCATCTTCCGAGTTTAGGGTTTTGGATTTTACTTATGTTAAAAATGCCTTTGGATCCTCATTGTAATAATCATCTTCTTGCGAATGCGAGTAGCCGTCACATATCTTCTCAGAGATAAGTTACCACCATTCTAGCGAGTCTTTCACTCTATGTTTTTACAATCTTTGTACATTTCTTTCAGAATAGAAATCTTGTATTACTATATCTCTATGTTTATGGTTGTTATATTATTGGATATCCACGATATCTCTGTGCATTTATTTATTATATCTCCGCTCTAATTTTGTGCCGAAAAATGAATCCGATCATTAGTCGTGAATCCTGGGTCGTTGACAACTCCAAAATAGCTTGAGTGCATAGTAAAATCACCCTCTTGAGCATAAAGGCACACAAAACAAAGACAAAGGTGAACTCACCACCTCTGTCCACCACAAGCTAGTCCAATTGTTCCACCATACAGGCACACATCAAGCGGGCCCACACAAACATCCGACCATTCATGGCCTGCTCTTGATCACCATATGTGCACCAGAAATGCGTTGCTTCCCTAGTGACCCATAGATCCAGACCACCATCACACAAAAAACCTGTACCTCAAGAGAGTCAATCAAGCTGATGTCGATCGAACCCCCACTCATAAGTTGAAACCCCGAGCACCATGCATGTATGTGTGGTTTTTGTTGATACAATCACACACTATGCGAGAGTTTATTAATTAAACCCATGTAGATGTGTGTGGGGATCGCATGATCTCCCATGCAGACCCACCCTCACACTCAAATAAATGGTTGTACAACCCCCTACCCTCCCAAATTCATGCCTACACTATGCAGGAGGTTTTGATGGCTTACCTGGCTCTCTCGCCACTCGAATCCGACCCCTCCAGCTCTCCCACGGCTTTTGAAATATCCACGTAGGTAACTATTATACCTCCACAACAACAAGTACAAATGAGGTCGTTATGTGGGCCCCATGCCCTTATATATGCCCTTTGTCCCAACTTCCTCATGTTCGTTCGGGAGCGTTCAAGCGCCATTTCTCACACCATTCACACCCATGAGATATAGATTCCTTCACCTTCACAACAATACTCTCGGATTCTCATTTCATTCTGGAGCGTCAGGGACCCCTTTTTAGCCACCTTGGGAATAGGTATGCATCACTTGTCCATATTTCATTATCACACAACTGTTATACACACATTTTGCTTTCAAATATATGTTTCATGTCAGGTATTTGGTTTGAATGTTCAGGTCTTCACCCATGGCCCATTTCACGCCATTAGTCATGGGATCCCTTGGCCCCTCCAAGTATATATTCCAAATTGGTATACCATTCAATCCTTTGCTCCTAGTTTCATTTCCCAATCATACCCCCTGAAAATTATCCTTAGGTTCCCCACACCTGGATCTACAGTACTATCACCTCCATTTGCATTCAAGTACCTTCATTTGATAACTCTCTCACCTCCATGAGTTGTCCCTCATACATTTATCCCTTAGCATACTGAAACTCATGTTGTTCTATCCATTAGGATCGGGAGTCCTTGTAGTGTTACACCCTTGAGTAAGAACCTCATACTTATTCCTCCTCATCATACTAACCACCCCATTATGGACTCCCATCTTATTATTTTTTGGTTACATTAAGTGCACCTCCACATTATCATTAACCTTCCATATCATCCACCATCAATTTTCCATCTGTAACATCATCCTCCATTCATCTACCTAGTACATAAACTAACCAATAGGGCCCCCACGCTCCACCAGTCTCTACTTGCTCCTTCTATAGGCCAAGCCATACTTCACAGGGGCACCCGTTTATGTACATGTACTTTCAACCCCATTATTTATTTATTTGGTAATTGTAAAAAACATGTTTTACATTTCAACAAGTACAATAGATTTTGGTCATCACATCCAATGGCAATTTTTCCTTGGAAAATCACAACCCCTGTTACCCTTGGTTGGGGCATATCACTACCCTCACACCCTTTGCAAGCCATTTGTATCCAAGCCAAAATTTGGACCACCACTAGACCTTTGTGTCCCATATCGCTCTATATTTTGACCTACGCTACATCCCCTTGCAGTCTCACCCCTTCAGCACAATTTTCCCATCTTTGGTCGTCCCCCTGACACCATAGAGTATATTATGATTGTTTTCATCCATTAATACCCCCCAACCAAGGAAAGTTATGGAATCATGTATATTCCAACCATCGTTCATGATTATCACCCCCTTTACTAGTACCAATATAGTTTCTGACACCCTGACGATCAACCCGGATATCCAGAAGCCCTTTTCTTCATCTCGTCACATTACTTTTCCTGTCGACATCAACAAATTTCTAGAAAAGTGACAGTATCATGGCTCTCACCCCATTGACAATGAGTAGCCTCAGGCGACACATAGAGAGTCCTAATTTCTCTTTGATGTCATTGATTCCCATGACGTTTGACTCCAGCACAATCTCATGTTACGGTGGATCTTACTTTGCGATCATTGTAGTTTTTAGTAGTGGCCAAAGACCTATGAATTTGATTAGGCCATCAATGCCTTCGAGTCCTTCACAACTCGATTCATATCCAATTTTTTTGTTGACATTGTCACCTATTGTTTTTAATGCTCCCAAGGGCACTGCAAATATCTACTTCATTTCCAAGTTCAGTTATTACTATCTCTTTTCGGTCTCATGATACGAGCATGGGGCATGCCTGCCTCATTTGTACAAACAATTTTTGTTTTTCTACCACACTTTGTACTTATCTTCCATCCTCTCTCCCTCCGACAGATGACTCTAACATCTCCTCACGTTCAAGTTTTCTCACTTTCTACACAATGTCATCATCAAAAAAAGAAACTATGATGTATTTCATCTATATGTATGCTCCTAACCTCACACATCAGGGGGAATCTATTATCACCGAAAAATGGCTCACTACAAATACAAACAATAGATGAAGAAACAATCAACAGAAACACAACATACTACTAATATCCATGGAAGGATTACATTCAGTTTGGCAAGATAATCATAAAACTATGTAAAAGTGGTTCTGGAAATTCACGCACATTCAACCAAAGCATCATGCACACATCCACACGGGCTAACACTATGTATGATGTGTACAGTGCATTGAGTGTGCGAATGACAATCGAAAGACCCGCGTGGACACAAAAACAGTGCATTGATGAGTTTGGTTGGGCCTCAACCACTTTTGGGATGAAGGGGATCTCCCCCATACCCAAAATCACCCCCAAATTTTTCCTTGGGATCACTAAAAATGATGGGAGGTACCTCTAAGGGCCTCCCATTCACATTTGCAAACAGTTAAGAAAAATCTTTCCATCCTCCTATAAATAAAGGGCCATTGTATGTAAAAAGGATAAGCATTTGAGTATTGTTATGATGCTCATTTTTAGCTTTGGGAAGCCATATTCCTCTTAGAAATCTTTGGGCATCCATAGCAAGTGTTAGGACTCTCTCCTCTCGAGTATTCCATCACTCTTTTCTTCACCATTTTCCTTTGTTAGCCATTAATAGTTTAAATAAGAATTTGTACTTGGAGACTCGAGAGCCTTCCCAAGGAGGAAGAGGGGACTCATAAGTTCCCATATTTATCCAATGAGTATCAATTTGAAGATCAATTTACTTGGTATATCTCTCTTGTGCTTTCATTGTGCATTCATTTCAAGTTATTTTTTTCTTATTTTAATTTTTTTTCATTGTTGTTTATTTCTTGTTTCTTTATGTTAGTTGAGCCACTAACCAACTAACTCTCTGTTGTGCTTTCTTGATACCCTAACTAGATAGTTAAGGGACCTCCTTTTGCTCACCCTTGTGCCAAACAAAACCCAACACCAACCATACTTTCATGGGGTCCTCTCCTCATTTATAGGCATAACACCATGGTTTTACATAAGTTAATCCATGAAAAAGGAGAGGAAGAAAATTCAAATGGGAGAGCGTAGAATGCTCATAGGAAAATGATGCTCCCCATTCGAACGGAGTGTAAGAATGATCCATGAATGAGAGTGAATACTGGTTTTCTCTCAAAAGTTTGAAAAAGACAAGTGCGTCATTCCCAAGAAACACGGGGAAACATCCAAAGGACCAACTAAGTCAAATATTTGTGGAAAATGTTTGTAAGGAAGCATGGGCAAGGAAGGCTGTACTTTATATGAGTGTTCAAAAAATGATCATTATATCAAAATAATTATGTTATGATTTTTAGCACTTGGAAATTTCTAGAAAAATACATGTTTTTATGAACATTTATTTATTTTTATGTCATACACAATTATACTTGAAATTATAGAAATATGTTTATGATTAGTTTTTATTGAAGTTACGATTTATTTACGTTTTCCTCGTACTAAAAGTTACAACTTATTTATTTTATAATTTGTTAATTTTTAACATAATACAAAATTAGAAAAACAATATTTATTTAACATTTTTTTCTATAAAGTGAGTACTTTATTTATTGTGTGAATGTCTTCCTAGATTCATTTCAACAATTTATAGATCGATGTTTCATACCACATTTTTTTGGTCTGAAACATCAATCTATAAACTATTGCGATGAATATGGAAAGACATTCACACCATATCAATGATCGCATAAGCATTAGAAATCAAATACTTTATTTATTATTATCTTTCCGAAAAAAATTATTATTATTATCATTATTATTTTGTATGCTAGCTAGAAGAGATTTATATTAACAAAGAAAAATATACATATGTTAAACAGTTGACCTACCACTGGGGAAGCTAGACGAGTAGCATAAGAGTAATTTTTTCATCTTGATAGTCTTAGTTGTAGAGTTAATCCGTAATCTTTATCCAAAATATCTAATTTAGCAAAAAGAAATTTTTCCTATGATATGACACCTAGGTAGAGTTGAGGACTAAGAGGATTGGCCTTGAAAGTAGAAAGACAAAAAAATAGAGACCATAACATTCATATAATTAGAAACAAAGAGTAACTACGACATCATCATGAGCCTATTGAAAGGCATTTTGTGGCTCTGTGAAGTCCATACTTGCCATTCATTGAGCCAAAACCGAAACTTTTTAGTCTACCTCTTTGACATGCAACTTCATGTCATCTAATTGGAGTAGAATATAATTATAAGCTTCATTCTTTTCCACCATATCCTTTGCTATCATGGTTTTAATTTCTCAGTAAAGGTCCAAAATATTGTGTTATTTGGTTTCCCCAGTTCTAGAGGTGCCTGTATCCAAAATCCAGGAGACAATCATCACATCAACTTCATCATCAGGGACATAATGTGTATCCAAGCAAGCCTCTTCTTCAACTAATTCCATATCTTCTTGAATATCTTGTGTCATTTAGGACTATATGAAGATTGTCGATTTCTCTCCACCCTATTGAGCAGGTGTGATTGAATGCCAACCTATACTTTGGAGACCTTTGCGGCTAGGGCCACCCCTGGCCATACTACTATGCCAAAGAAACCCAATGAACTAGTGAACACCTTATCACTCAGGAATCCCTCCACACTCATGGTAACTCTCAGATGGGTTGAAGTTATCCCCCAGTGGAGTCCTACAATGGGAATGTGATCTAGAGCTGAAGTTCTAGCTCCATATCCCATCAAATCCACAGGAATTAATTTGCAAATTAGGTGTCCAAAACATCTAGAACATCCCCTGGACTAAGAAATTTTCCATCTCATGTGGAACAATTATGGAATAGGTCTCCAAATCCTTGACACCTTTAGCCGTAATATTGTGCATGACACATAGTAAACGAGAGTTGGATGTGTGTTTCCCCAAGTTTTTAGAGGAGGACGGCCTCATGAATACCACCTATCACATCCCTATCACCCGATCTGGGAAAAAAATCTTATTATTACAACATCCATATATTTATTATTATTTTCAATTAAAGTTGCAATTTATTTATTTAATTAATTGAATTTGAATAAAGATACAACTTCTTCTACAACTTATTGAAATCATTGTAGTATTCTAAACATTCTACTTTTTGAGCCTTTTCCAAGCACATTGTTTTGAACAGTTTTGCTCAAAATCCATTTATGCATTCAAAATGCAATTGAAGCAATGCAAAATTGCAATTTCACCACTAATTACATAGTTGGATTCTGGTCATGGTTGCCGAAAAAAGTAAAAAAAGTAGAATGTTCATAATTATCCAAAATTACCACTACCTTCAAATTTCACCATTGGTTACAAGCATAATGATAGTATTCAACTCCCACAGAGTCAATGCATGGAACAATGAACGTGTCCAATCCTTTTTTCTTACCATCATAATGTCGATATTGGCCCCTCTTGTTAGTTTCCTTTGCAAAAAATAATGCCAAAAGTAGTACCTCTTGTCCTTTCCCTCTGCAAACATAATGCCAAAATTTGTCCCTTTTGCCAATTTCCAATAGTCACCTCCCATGCTATTTTCCTCTTGCTAGCTTAATGCCAATAATTGTCTCTCTTTTCATTTTCATTTTACAAACACAATGCCAAAAATGGCCCCTCCTATCAACTTCCTTTGCAGATATAATGCCAAAAGTCATCTCTCCTATCAGTTTCCAATAGTCACCCCTTATCATTTTCTGCTTCTGAGCATAATGATTATAATCATCTATGTGGTAATTTTTTCTTTTACAAACTTAATGCCAATCGTCTCCTCCCACTAAAATTAAAGAAAAAAATGAGAGCTTGTGACTAGGAAATTTTTTGAGCCACATTGAAGAATAATCAAATCTGAAATATTGAAAACATGAGATTAAATAATGCACTATGCATTTTTGGTTCCAAATGTCGCAAAGGGACATATTTTACCAAAAAGTGTGAAATTTAAAGTCTCAAGCTTACCTGAAGAAAAAGTCAATTAGAGTGGGATCTATGCACATTTGGATTGAAACCAAATAAATTTTATAGATTGGAGTTGACAATAGGTTGGTTGTGCCCATAACTGACTTAGTCGAAGGCTACTATTAGCATTATTATTTGACTTAGGGGCTTGTTCTCTAACTCATAAATTGAACAATTTTCCTCTTTAGACGATTTTTCTACAAAACCACCTAGTTCAAATAATTTAAATAAAAAATGTGAAATTTCAACATTAGGACATTGAAACATTTTATTTTCTTGACATGTGTATAACCACACAAGTGAAGGATTTAATCTGTATATATATCTTTTCATTCCAGGGATATTTTTCATTTCAATATTGTTCTTGATTTCTCTATGCCTCTCAAAATTTTAACTCATCTCCATACTCCCTTTCCATTTGCACATCAACCATTCAAAGCTTCCCATTTTATTTTCCAATTAGAAATGTCATACCCATCACCTACATCCTCATTCCCCAAAAACACTCTAAAATTGAAATTGAAATTGAAAGTCAATGTCTTCCTCCCCATCTCGCATTTTCTCATGACACTTACACCTCTGTGTCGTTAGCTTCCACCTCCACCTCCTCCAACAACAATTACCACTACGATGTATTCATAAACCATTGTGGTCCTAACATAATAAAAAAACTTTACCACTATGATCGTGTATTCAAAAACCTTTCTCGTCCTGATGTAAACAAATCTTTGCCAACAATCTCTACGCTCATCTTCTTTCCTATGGCTTGGGAGCCTTTTTAGACTACCATGAAATGAAAGAGAGAAAAAACATACCTTCTCGTAGAATAAGATTTATTGTAACAACATATAAATATGTCACAATATTCTCTCCCACTTATGTGCAACCAAATTGGTGTTTAGTGAACTCATCCTAATATTGCAGTCAAGGGATCTAATTATTCTCGTCTTCTGTGTTGTTAGGTCTTATGATCTTAGGTGGACAATGGAAATATCTCATTATTCCCGTATTTTATGTTGTTAGGTTTTATGATCTTCATTGGACAATGGAAATCTCTAATTATTCTAGTCTTCTATGTTGTTAGGTCTTATGATCTTGGTTCGACAATGGAAAATTAATTCAAGGTGAAATGTAGCTCCTAAAAATACCCCTAAGCAATGTATGCCTCACATCTTATAGAACCTCCAAAAGAAGACAATGTATAACCATAAATTCACCAAGAGAAGCCATGATAGGAGTCAACAACACTATTAAAAGTTTGGAAAGGCTCTTTCTATTGCCTAAAAAATAAGCAGTTTTGAGCTCGATTCTTGTAAGGGTGAGAGCTCAACATTCCTAGAATCACATTACTTTCAATAGTGTTGTTGAATTTTAGGGTTATACATTGTATTCTTTTGGAGGTTATATATATATATATATATATATATCATATAATTAGATTATAATATATGTAATTAATATATGTAATTAATATATGTAATTATATAATTACATTACATTATATTACATTATATATAATTGTGTTATTATTATGCTATATATATATATATATATATATTGCATTTTTTTTTGTGAAATAACATAGACGAGGGAGGTTTGTTAAATAGGGTCATAGAACATTTCTTGAAAAAGGTGAAGAATTTGGGCTTCAATGTAGTGAAATATCCAACTTGTTCAAAAAAGATAGTCCTAGATACAGATTGTTTTTGCAGAGGGAAAAGAGGGATACAACCATAAGATTATCAGACTGACTAGATTGTAAAGGCTCTCAGAGGTTTCAAATTTTATAGAATAAGTGCCTTATGGAGGTATATAGAGAAAATGGAACACATATGCATGATCTCTTAAGAAAATTGGGAAGAGAGATTGCTGAGGATTTAGGTTTGTATGTGATCCTTATGCACTAGATAGACTTGCCTTTAAGGTGAGCCTATCCTCAATTAGACATGGGCGGTCCTTTTCCAAACATGAACAACTCCTCAATCACATATGGTGAACTTCATGTATGATCACACATGCCCCCATGTTATATATGTAACCATGCTGTAAGGAAATAAACACCCACACTAAACCAACTAGGAAAGAGAAGACGTATATAAGCAACAAATTAATGACAAACACATAACATAAATATTTTACCCTAGAAACCCAACCATGAAAACCGACAATCCTTGAGTTTCTTTCTCTCTTGTTATCTTATTCATTCATTGAACAACCTTACATCAAATTTGGTTTATATCTACATGAGAAACAACCTTTAAATTCTAAAGATTCGTTAACATAAAATTAATACAATTACAACTTGGTTTATTTATAGGCTTCACAACATGCAAAAACCTAAATAATGGCACCCAAAAATGGGTACAGATCCATGCGGATGATTGGTTGCAATCCTGTGAATCTCAGGATTATGTTACAATCGAATTCTAGTCGATTACCAATCAACTTCCAACCGATTACCAATCGACTCCCTAGTCGACCTCCATTTAATCTCTAGTCTATTGCCACTCGACCTCGTATTTACCTCTTAGAGGATGAACTTTTGACTTCTTGTCCATCACTTCGACTTCATCTTCTCGATCAATTCACTTCGACCTTGACTTAACCATCGACTGAAATTGACTTGTCAGTTGACTTATCACTTAGTTGATCTACCTCGACTAGATAGTCGAATGAATTTTTTCACTGCAAAGAATATAACAACCCAACACATGTGCCCATACCATATGGTCCATAAACCTATGGAAATGTGGCCATTCTATATGAATGAATTCTCTAACTTATTTGAGTTTTTTTTTTTTTTGTAAGCACATTACATTACCTTCTAAGAAACAACAAATATGTACAAGCAGTATGCGTGGACTTAGGTTGCCATAGTTGGAAACCAGCCCAGGCCTAGACAAAATTCAAAAAAATATCCTTCTTAGTAAGGACATTGTACTGTAACTGGTCTATAAAATGTTCTAAAAGACAACTTAACAGAAATGAAGATTGAGCCTAAAAACTTTGAGACTGCAAAAATAATGACCCAACACGCCATGATCAGCTACAATGTTGTGTAAAAACCTGGTCAACATACGGTAGAGGAATCAGAACATCCCACGAGAGCACCTGGAATATTGATTGGTTTTGTGTTGGCCTATTCGACGCCTGACTTGCTTGGAGTCCTAGCAACAAGGAGACTTTGGTATCCAGTTGTTCTGATTTGAAATTCAGATTAGCTGCCTCCCTTTTGACTTCAAAAACAAGTTGCAATTGTTTATCCATCAGGACAAACCCCCTGGACTCGTTATCTAGGCGACTTTCCTCCTACGTTGGATGCACCGATGGAGAGGGAGGGTTGCCTCGTTGGGGGATGCTTGGCATGATAGGGCCTTCAAATTCAATCAAATCCTCATCAAATTGAATTTGGATTACCCTCAACCATGCACCAGGTTTTCTCGGATTACCTGTAACCATGCTCTGGGTTTTCTCGGATTACCCTCAACCATGCATCAGGTTTTCTCGGATTACCTGTAACCATGTTTTACATAGTGGTTTTAAGATTACCACGAACTTTTCACATTAGGGGGTATACAATGGCTTAGGTACATAGAATTTTCTAGGACCACTACATCAAAATATCATAGTCTTGCTTTCAATTACATGTCTCACAAATAACATAACTATGCACACCTTCAAACAAAAAAATATCAGTAACAATACTTGTAAAATCATAACTCAATCACACTTCTCACAATCAACCCTTTGTGAGTCCGACGGAATGGGCACATACATCTCACTTCGCTATAGCATCTCCATATAATGGCGCGAACAACAACAAACTCCAACAATAACAACCTCTCGCTTTACGACTCCTTTACTCAGCAATTGCAGCTCCTCTCCAAAACTCAAAAAAATGAGTCATCTTCAAACGATGGACAACAATAACACTCTGGAGAAACCATAAAAGAATGTTTCTATCAATTGTGATGAAAGCGTACAACAACACAAGTGGCATTATCTACACTTCCTTTTCGAAATGCTTCATCTGTGAGTCTTTTTGCAGCGTATTTAGGATCCTTAATAAACTGAATCATAGCAACAGCTTCCTGATTAGAAACAACATCCCATAATCCGTCACTTGCCATGATGAAAAATTCAACACCATCATTAATGATCTCTTCCTGAATTTCCGGTACAGCTACAACATACTGCTTCAAAAGCCTATCCCCAAATGCCCATGAGATAACTAGTACACTCGCGACGCGCCATGTGCCAGCCCACATGACAAATCCTCCAGCATCCTCGATTCCCTTTTGCTCATCACTTTGATTAGGTTCATGGTCCCTCAAAAGAGCAACAACTTCCTTTATCTCCTGAATTTGAGCATCTAAACCTCCAATATCAGCATATGACTCCAATGGTGCCTTCTCCACTTTTATGACAGATACCATTGGATCAACTTCATCCTGCAAGAGGCCAACAACAGATAGGACCTTATTGTGCATGAGAATGGCGCATCCAGGCTCGAGCTGATCTTTATCTACAAATGACGGAATATTGAAATAATACTCGGGACCGACCGAAGATGAAACAATTGCGTGATTTTCATCGATAGTTTCCTCCAGATTACCGACGCTCATGGGAGATCCCCTCAAATCATCGACCTTCGACCTGTCTACCTTGTTCTTGTCCTCCCGGGGTTTCATCCGCTCCTGGTTGGAGATGAACTCCTCCTTCATGAGAAGATAATCCTTTATCCTTTCAAGATTTAAGAGCCGGAGCTTGCATTTGGTCAGGGGGGTCACCACAGGTAGCCGAGTGGCCGCTTCGGGGCCTTTCTGCTTTCTTTGTCTTCGGCCCACGCGAGTTGCGGGTGCCGTGGGTTCGAATTTCTTCTCCTTCTTGTCATCAGGCCACCTATTAAAGCCACCACCGTGAGCTTGCCCCATTGCCTCGACGCGATTCAAGAACTTCTTCTTGCCTAAAAATAGATGGCAAAGGCCACAGTGGTCCCACGTTTCCTCACGGCGCAGTGAATTTCCACGAGCTAGAAATTTTCGCTAGCTACGCCCTCCTCCTCTTGTGGGCGACTCACCTTTCTTGCAGCCGACAACTGTTCCCTTCACGTTGGTGCTTTCTATCCTCAACGCACTGGTTGTGTTCTCAGGTAACAGTGTAGGTACCTATAGAGTTATCCCTCCAGGAAGACTATATAAAGTTTTTGCATACAAACACAATTCACTCCTACTCCATGCACACTATGCCACAACACCACTCCAAATTTCACACCAGGCATCAAACTCCTTCACGCTTCATCCGACACGATGGATCACTATTTCAAACTCCACAGATCACAGGCCTCTCACAGGCCACTTATCGCATAGGTCTCTAGAAACAAACTCACAATTCCTCCACGCGGCAGAGCCCTCTCAACAGGGCAACTACTCTTCAGTTTGACTTCACACAGAATCTTTCACACAAGGAAATCTCACCGCCAATAGCAAGAACATACAACGCTATTCACAGCACAATTAGCAAACCCAACGAACACGCAACACATTGAGACAACAAACCACTCCAGATGATTAAACATGCAGCTCCACAAATTGCTCGTAGCTCCACATGATCCTGGGCACTCCCGTGAGGGAGTCATGMCCAACCCTGAAGCTCTGATACCATGTTAAACAAAATAGAACACATACTCGATGATTTGATACAKGAACCCTTATAAATAAATAGGCTAGGAAAACTTATAACAAACTTCTATCTTTGTGGATCTGAAAACAATCTAGAAGCTATAAATGAATACAGCTATAACAACCCTGAAACCAACTTAACAAATACAACTTTAACAAATAGTTGATATTTCGACATTATTCCAACAGAGGCATCATGTTTGACCACCTTGTTCRTAGATTCAAATAAATTTCCATAACTGTTGCAGTTATTTTGGAATAATTGCACAATACATCGACTGTACTATTRATCCTCCCTCCCAATGGCATTGTTTGTTGCAAACATTGAATAGCAGTGATAAACCGGTAAAGGTATAGATTGAAATTCCCTTCCATACGCTTTCCCTGGGGTTAAATAAAACACTTGGAAATGCACATTTTATCCATGCAACTGAGCATGATCACCCTCATATCACCACATCGAGGGCTAGCTTATTTGAGTTTTACAATGAGAAACAAATTTACAATTGAAATGCACTATGCATTTGAATTTTATAATCAAAGCCCAATTTAAATTTGAAATCATGTGTGTGTGTTAGCTTGGTTGTGACTCTCACCTTGACATACAAATTTTTTTATTAGAATGGATAATGCTCAATGATGGTAGATACTCTCAACGTTGGTGAAGGGTTCATATTGTCTCACATTTTGTAAACTCAACGCTTTTAGAGTTAAATTATGATATTGTTTAGTTTGTTATATGCTCTTCATAAGTTTAGATTCATTTATTCTTAAACATTTCAATTCAATGACTCGGATTCAAAGCAAGTGTAGTAGGATTGGGCAGAAACAATTGCTGGTTGTGGAAGAGATGCAGGTGGATCCTCCTTAGGCTAGGGAAGTTCTTATCAAATTCACCCACACTTTAATCTATGAAACTCATATCATATTCTCAATTGATGATGTATAAATACATGATGCCATTTCTAGGTTGGAATACTATTTCATTGTCCACCATATGATTTCATCTTCTCCTACACTATATGTTTTTTTGTAAATAAAAAGTGATATTACCTCAAAAAACAGTTATCATTGTACATATCAGTTCAAGATCATAGGCCTGCCACCTATTCCACTAAACTAGTGGAAATCGAAACATGTGGCATCCTTTTGTGCTTGTAGCCAAAAGTAGAAGACACCCTTTTGGAAACCAAATCAAGTGGCAGTAGAGTGTTGTGACAGTGTTATCTAGACATGCAACAAAAGACTAATCATACAATCTAGACAGAGCGTAAGACAGGAAAACTAAGTAGTAGTACAAAAAAATCCCAATGTTTTGCAGATGGAGTGTTGAGAACTTATAAACCTTGAACATTAGGTGAACTATTAGAACAATGGAACCTGCCATCCAGAGCGTCGTCGTGATGAGTGCCGACATGAGGAGTGAAGACATAAGGTTGCACATAGGTTGGACATATCTACTTAATTGGCGCACTCAAGAATGCATCAAACAACATGCCAATTCTGCTACTGAGGAGGGACCTGTGCTAGTGGAGCTGCTCTATCATGTCCCTCCTCATCTTGAAGATGAGTTCCAGGTGCTCCGGCACCAGGAAGCAGGGTGAAATCGAATCTCGGTCCATGTCTGAAGTAAGCAAAGGAGGCTCAGTTGGGTGGTCCACCCAGGGTATTTCTTCTTGGACTATACAAGTAGCCCCCTTCAAGGCTTCCGTTGTATCCACTGAGGAAGAATGGTGATGGGTCGATCATGGGAGTCCAGGACTGTGTAGAGGAGGGAGTCTGGAAAAACTGTAATTTGTTCCTCTAGAATTTCCTCCTCCATGTAAGCCATTAGAGGATTCTTTGACTCCTTATTCCTATGAATCAGAGTTGTTGAGGAAGCACGCGCTAGTTCACAGAGGTGTCTCTACCTTGCTACATAACAATACCAAGAGAGACCCCTCTTGGGTTTCCCGTTCTCATGAGGCATGACAGAGAAGGAAGGCTAGACAAAATTGAAGAGAAGAGAGAGTAGAGCTGGAAAATTGAGCAGAGTAGAGCACAAATGCGATAATGGAATGGAATGAAACAATCCATAGCCAACTTGGTAGAAGTAGAGGAGTGTCTGGGAAGATGGAGTGACTTCTCAAGCTCCTCTCGTACCTATCATCATCCCTCCGCCATGGTGCATTGAGGGCACCATTAAAAATGCGCGAGGGAGCTGACCAAACTTCCCCAAAGCACGTTTAAGTTTGTCCTCCATCCAAGAAATGATGCGAAGGGTGGTGACAAGCCTTATTAATAACTCAAGCCACATGTGGAATGTGTGGCACCATCTGGGCTACGTGGCACCCCATATGGGGGGGGCACTCTCTTTAGGCAATATCCATACATTTGATCAACAACTAGGGGACTGGGGAGATTCAAGCATCCAATTGAATCATCTCCTCCTTTGAGTCTACGCCTTCATTATCTAGGAAATATGCTATCTTATTTTCTTCTCTTTTCACATGTGAGGGGATTAAGGTGAGGCTAGGTTGAAGGAGGGAACGTAAGTCCTCCAACAGTCCCAAGAGTCTCCAACTTGGGGAAAATTTTGATGGGTGTGAGCCATGGATGATTTTAGAGACAAGTTGGATGGTGACCTAGGAGTCCCCTTCCACTATGAGCTGGAAGATGTTGCGACCGATTTCCAATTTGATTCCCTTAATGATCTGAAATGGAATGGGTTTCTTTCCAACTGATTTGAAAATGAAGAAGACTTGTCTCTTTTAAAATTGCAAGTGTAAAAATGGTACGTGTTTAAGTAATTGGATCAAGTTACTAACACATAAGTTAATGAGTTTTTACTTAATCATGAGTAGCGTATCAGACATATAAAAACCATCAATAATGAACACATAACACAACAAATGATAAAGGAGTTCACTCCTCTCTTGGGCTACATCTCTTGGTCTAGCTTCCCTTGGATCATGTTAATTATACTTAAAAAAATCTCTTATAGTGCTTAGAATACAAAATAGATGGCTCCAATGGCTCCATAACTTCCAAAAACCCCTAGTTGGGCTTTTTCAGCACCTGGTTTGGCCAAAAAATAAAGAAGTTACACCTCCTGGAAGTTTCCCCCTTCAAGATTGTTGTCTCAGGTTCTCCAATTTGCACCTGCGTGTGACTAATCCGGCTCCTGCAACGTTCTTGGGTCAAAAACCCAACACCATGTGCACTCTGTAATTTGGGGCAATCTGTCGAACAGTTAGCGCGAATAACGCCCCTTAGAGCGGGGGTGTTGGTCACATGGGGGGCCATATGGCCATGTCCCGGCACCTATCGTGGGCCCATCGTGGGAGAGGCATGCAGTTTTGACACTTGGATAGCGCATGGAAACTTGACTGTTGATAAGTGTTAAAACCCTATTGCAACTTTTATCAACGTGGTCGTATGCATGTAATATAGACCAGAGGATATACCAATTCGAGGCTATGTGTTGGACTATTCCCCACGCGCCAATTGTTATGGATCGGTGCTAAACATTAAACCCCGTGCATTGGTTGTGTAAAGGGTCGTATGTTATTCTATGGACCGGGGGCTGGGGCTATGCCCCGACCCTTTTCTCTACTGCGCGAACTTTAACTCACATTCAAATATTTTAAAATTGGAATATGGTTAAGAAATACAACGCGGGTGGGTTGGTAGCCCGGGCCCTTCCAAATCATTACCCCTGCCTGGAATTCGCGGGTTCAACTCTTGTGGAGTCACCAAAAAAATTTCATATGCCAACCAAACTGGAGGGGTGCCATGTGGCAACCCACGACTGGGCCACGTGGCACCATAACACTTGCACAATAGATGACACATGTCACAACCTGATTCATCCACCTATCTACCAATGCATACCCATGCAACATGCTAGATCATCACTGCCATGTCACCTGCCACATGTGGGTTCGTACCCTACCATGTCAGCACTGTACGGACTATAGAGTCAGCAAAATTTTGCATGTTTGGAAAAATGAACAAAACACAATATCTCGCTCATACGACGTATGTTTGAACCTGTTCAAGTTGTGTTTGGATAGTGAGGATGAGACCTACGCATGTGTCCATTTTGAAGTGATTCTGAGCACTTTGATTTTTGATCAAAATTTGATCCCCTGGATCACACCTCCCCATTGGGAAGCTTTTGGACCTACAAAAGACTACTTTTAGTCAATCTCAAGATGAGGGTACAGTTCCCTCACCTTTCCAAACTCAATCCATCTGGCCTTGCTTGGATTTGTGCCTCTGAGACCAATACGAAGGCAATCAACATCCCCTCGCTTTGAAGACCTTGTCTTCCTGTCAAGGATTGTATCTTCATGCAATTCTGAAAGAAAATATTCAATTCATGGAATCTGAACATGCTCCATGAAATTCTTGGCCTTGTCAACATCACTATGACCATTAATAGCGACATCTTTCCCAAAGATAAAATCTAAAGGAGATTTTGGCAAATAGCCAAAACATGCTACAAATGGAAGTGTCTGAGTCAATGAACACTTAGCCCGATTATAAGCATGTTGAGATTAGTATAGATGCTCATCCCAACACTTAGGATGCTTGCATTGCAAACTATCCACCCTCTTTCCTACACCAAAATGGCTAGCAACAAGAGAAGAATGTTCTTCCCTTATCATGTTGACTCTTTCACCCTGTGAAGAACATAGCTTGCCAAGATACAAAAGTTTACCATGCACATATGAATCCAATTCCTCAACTTGGTTAGTACAACATAAAGTTGCATAAACATTTTTGAAATCAACATCTAAAGCATATTGTTCCAAATAGCTCTCATGCATGATAAGATTATGCTTAAAAAATACTGAAGCACTAACAATAGGCCTAGTAAGCATATCAACAACTTTGTCATAAATGTCTTTCTTATACCTTATCACCAAGTGGAATACATAGCTTGTCAAGGCATGCAATGGAGCTTTCTTTTCTTTCAAATATTTCTTCCATGCGTCTCCTTCAAAAATCATATTCGTATTCTTGTTCAAGGCTCTGAAATCTACCCACATACTCCATATACAATCTTTCTCTTGTACCAAACCAATTGGTGACCTGCATGGGGATGTGCTTGGTTTGATGACCCATTTTTCAAGAAACTCTTCGACTTGTTTTCTGTTTTCAACATTCTCCATGACTGACATCCTGCACATGTCAATGTTTGGAAGAGGACCATCTTGCTGTAATAGAATCTCATGTTGGATACCCCTTTTAGGAGGCAATCCCCTTGGTTCCTGAAACATCTCAACATTTTCATTAACAACCTCATATAAATCATATTGTAACTTTGCATCACATCCTTGGAAAATTTCTTCTTCATCATTGTCTTTGGGTTTAATCATCAGAAGTACAAGGTTCTTACTAGCATTGACTAATCTCTTCATTTGTCCAGCATTTGTAAGTGACAAATTCATCTTCTTTGTATGTGCTCTAACAATGTACTCAACTCCATTTTTAAGCAAATGATACTTGCTCTCATGATGATGAAATATGGCTCTCCTATCATATAAGTATGGGCTTCCCAACACAATACCACAAATATCCAATCGAATAAAATCAAGCTCTACCTCATCTATATAGTTTGCAGTGATGGGAAATCTAAGTTTACACCTTCTTGTCACATGCAATTTAGCATTGTCGCATATTCATCCTAGAGGGTAAGGTTTAGGATGTGGAGTAGTTTCCAAATTCAATTTCTTGACATTGTCTTCAGAAATAAGGTTTGCTTGTGATCCTGTATTAAAGAGAGTATCTATATTGGTATGTTTTTAAATTACCCTTATGTGAAAAATCTCTATTCTTTCTTTTTCATGTTGAGTTACATTAAGGCTACTACTACTTGAAGAACTAGTACTTGCAACAAAATTCTTACCTTGAAAAACCATGGCTGTGATTTTGTTTCATCTTCCGAATCAGATCCTAAATCTTATTGTACACTTGCAACAATGTTTGGTTTCTCTTTGTTGTTGAACTTTTTGGGTCTCTTTTTAGGATGAAGTTTCCAAGAATGGTCTTCATCATGGCCATCCTTTGAACAATGTTTACATGAGAGTTTCTCTCTCTCTTTCTTGACTGAAGAATTTTTCTTTCCATTTCCTTCAAACTTCCTCTTTCCCTTGTCTCCATTATAAAAAGACTTCTTGTTGCCCTCTTGAGGTTCATTCCTTCCTCTTGCTTCTAAATGAGTTTCCTGTACACAAACTTCATCTAGATTTGAAGGGTTAAACATAAGTATTGTATGCCTCAAGTAGCTATGCAAACCTCCAATGTATTTGAGTAAAGTTTCTTGCGAAGACAAATCTATACCTAAAACCAAAGCTCTTCTCCTAAATTCTTGAGTGAATCTTTTCACGTATTGTCCTTTAGCTTGCCTAAAGTTTTGCCAATCCATAATAGCTTTCTGCATGTATGCTAATGGATAAAAATTCCTTTTAATTGTAACAATAAAATCATTCCAAGAGGATAAAACTTTACCATGTTTCTTCATGTCCTCTTGAGTTTTGACTTCCCACCAAATGAGTGTTGCATTGTCCAATATTAAAGAAGCAAGTTGAATCTTAGTTTTATCATCTGTGATTCTTTGTATCCTACAATACACTACAATTTGATGAATCCAGTTATCCAATTTCTCAGCATTTACCTCTCCATTGTACATTGGCAATTCAAACTTAATATCAATCTTTAGCAAAGGAGCTTGTAAAGGAGTTTTACCATGTTCTTTTGGAGAATTTGGAGGTGGTTTTGAAATGGTGGAAGAGGTGGAAGATGGAGGTGAAGGAGGTGGAGTATCACCATTCCCTCCATTTCCCTTTGGAGTTTTATCACCACTGTCTCCATTTCCCTTTGGAGGGTTGGAGCTTTCACCTTGCAATCTTGCATTTCTTTCTTCAAACAAAACTTTGACCATCTTAGTCATATCATAGAAAAATTTTCTGAAAGTTCCCTCCTTTGAAGGAAGAGTTCCATGACTCTCCTCATGAGACATACTTGGTGAATAGCTCCTTGAAGCTTGAGGTGATTTGATAGTTCTCCTTCTTGACAGTTGAGAACTTGGATCTACAAGTTGACCTTCTCCTCTTGTGAGCTTCAACCTTGTAAGCATCAGAAAAACAAAAAAACTTGCAAAAAATCAAGCCTTCAAAAACCTATGCTCTGATACAAATTGATCTGAAAATGGAATGGGTTTGTTTCCAACTGATTTGAAAATGAAGAAGACTTGTCTCTTTTAAAATTACAAGTGTAAAAATGGTATGTGTTTGGGTAATTGGATCAAGTTACTATCACATAAGTTAATGAGTTTCTACTTAATCATGAGCAGCATATCGGACATATAAAAACCATCAATAATGAACACATAACACAATAAATGATAAAGGAGTCCACCCCTCTCTTGGGGTACATCTCCTAGTCCAACTTCCCTTGAATCATTTTCATTATGCTTAAAAATTTCTCTTACAGTGCTTAGAATACAAAATAGACGGCTCCAATGGCTCCAGAATGTCCAAAAACCCCTAGCTGGGATTTTTAGGCACCTGGTTTGGCCAAAAAATGAAGAAGTTACACCTCCTAGAAGTTTCCCCCTTCAAGCTTGTTGTCTCTGGTTCGCCAATTTGCACCTGTGTGTGACTAACCCGGCTCCTGCAGTGTTCCTAGGTCAAGAAACCAACACCACACACACTCTGCAATTTGGGGCAATTTGTTGAACAATTAGCATGAATAGCGCCCCTTAGAGCGGGGGTGTTGGTCACATGGGGGGACATATGGCCACGTCCCAACGCCTATCCTGGGCCCATCGTGGGAGAGGCATGCAGTGTTGAAACTTGGTGGACGTGTGGCAAATTGACAATTGATAAGTGTTAAAACCCTATGCCAACTGCTATCAACGTGTTCGTATGCATGTAATATAGACCGGGGGCTATACCAATTCGGGGCTATGTGTTGAAGTGTTCCCCACGTGCCAACTGTTATGGACCGGTGCTAAACATTAAACCCCATGCGCTGGTCATGTAAAGAGACGTAAGTTATGCTATGGATCGACGGTTGGGGCTAGGCCCTGACCCTTTTCTCCATCACCCGAACTTTAACTCACATTCAAATATTTTAAAATTGGTATATGGTTAAGAAATACAACACGGGCGGGCTGGTAGCCCAGGCCCTGCCAAATCATTACCCCCACCCAAAGGTCATGGGTTCGACTCCTATGGAGTCACACAAATTTTGTCATATGTCAACCAAACTGGAGGGGTGCCACATGGCAACCCACAACTGGTCCATGTGGCACCATACCACTTAACCAATAGATGACATGTGTCACAACCTTATTCGTCCACCTGTCTACCAACACCTACCCAGTCAGCATGCCAACTCATCACTGCCATGTCACCTGCCACGTGTGGTTCTATAGCCTGCCACGTCCGCACTGTACGGATTGTACAATACGCAAAATTTTTCTTGTTTGGGAAAATGAACAGAACATGATATATTGCTCATACGATGTCTGTTTGAACCCATTCACATTGTGTTGGGATCATGAGGACGAGGTCTACACATGTGTCCATTTTGAAGAGATTCTGAGCACTTTGATTTTTGAGCAAAATTTGATCCCCTGGATCACTTAAGGAGACTCCAAAGTTCTGCAACATTTTTTGTATTGAGTCCCAAGTAACCTGTTGTGATGTGTAGATCTCTCCCCATGCTGTCTCGGAGAACTACTCCAAAACTAGTTGGCCCGGGATTTCCCTTCGAGGAGCCAACGAAGTTTAATTTGACAAAGCTTGGAGGGGGAGGGGACCATGAGAGAGGGATGTAGGAAAGCTTGGTTGGACAAGAGAGGGCCTAGTGGGGCTGACGAGGGAGGCTTAGTTTCCAAGCCAGGAATATGTGACTTTTAGGGGGATTGCAATTCATATCATCTTGTTTCCAGGGTTCAACTCTGATTGTTTCGTGAACGAGGGTGAGGATCTTTTCCTAGGTAGAGTGGGGAGGGGAGGAAGTAGAGTGGAAAATTCATTTGTTTCTCTCTTTCCAGATTTTCCAGATTATAAATCCTAGTAGCAGTTGCCAGATGTGATCTAATATTGGGTTTTGGTAGGCAATGGAGTCCCAATTTTCAATGGTGCTTACAATTATAGCTTTGTTCCTGTTAGAACGACGCATTATCTACGCTGCCATGTCCCATATGACTTCACTATGAGCACATTGATTTAAGATGTGTTCCATTGTTTCCTCTTATTGCTGGTAGAGGATACAAATCGAAGGTCCCATAAAACCTCGTTTCTGGAGGTTATCCCAAGTGAGAATGCGGTTCTGAACAATTAGCCAGAGAAAAAGGGAGACTTTCGACCATAATTTTGGGTTCGAGATTTTACCCCATATGTGCTCTTTAGGTTGCATGTGGTAATTTTCCTAGAGATAATATGCTTCTTTGATCGAGAATTTACCTATTGGCAAGTATCCCCACCTGAGGATGTTCAAATCATCACTAATGCAGATCTTTCGTTGTAGTGCACAATCCCTCCAAGGTTGCGTATTGGTTTCTTCCTATATGCTTAGTTCATGGGGTTGGGTCTTCCATATACGCCAAGGGTGTTGCGACAAGTTTTCCTTCCAAAGGTCCTTTACATGTAGTGTGTCCATTGATTTCATTTGCTAGTGAAGGGGGCTTAAATCTTCTATTGTGTGAAATGGTGGTAATTGTTGCCAGGAGTCTTTCCAGAATAAGGACTTATCTCCATTTCTTATATCCCAAAAAGCATGTTTCTGTATAAGAGGTCGATTGCACCAAGTTGTGTTCCATATGTTGGATCCATGAATCAGATCATTGTGTCTTATGAGGAGGTCCTCGCTAGTGGTAGGTGCATATTTGAGTTTCCATAGTTTTTCCCATAGCTCCGTGGGATGATTGAGCCAACACTACCAAAGTTTTCCCCCCATTATGCGATTAAGCTTTCCTAGGTCCCTAAGACCCAATCCACCAATTGATTTAGGCTGACAGATTTTATCCCAACCTACTAGAGCCCACTTCTTGTTTGGATGGTGTTCGTGCCAAAGAAAGTTTCATTGGAGGTTTCTGATGGCTCTGATGACTGACTGAGGTGTTTCCAAGGTGGTAAAAAGGTACATTGGCAGGGCTTGAAGCACCGACTTTAAAAGGACTAGTCGAGTGGAAAGGTTGAGAGAGTGGAAGGTCCAGTTGTTTAAATGATTAGAGATGGATATAAGGAGGCTATCCTAAGAGATGTTGCGAGTGGCTTCTCTCGTGAGGGGGATACCGAGATAATTGGATGGAAGGGATCTCTTGGGGATCCTCAGAAGTCTAGAGATGTGTGTTTGGATTTCCATCGGGGTATTGAAGAACTAGAGTTGCGACTTGTCTAGGTTTAGGGAGGTTCTCAAAGCTTTTGCAAATTATGTGAGAATGGTCTTGAGCTTGTTAGCCTCCTGGGTAGTGGGGGTATTCATCAACAAGGTATCATTCACAAATTGAATGTGAGAGGGAGACAACTGGATATTGTGAAGAGGTAGGCCTTTGAGGGAGCCATCCTCAACTGAAGCATTAATATACAGACCAAGGCCTTCATCCATTATGACAAAGAGGAAAGGGGAAAGGGGGTCCCCCTGTCGAATGCCTCTGGTGGGGGGAAATGGCTGGGAGAGAACTTTGTTAACTAGAATGGAGAAGAAGGTTGAAGAAGTGAGTTGCATGATCCAATCTATCTAAGTGGTGTCAAAACCAAAGGATTTGAGGAGGGAGCACATATATTTCCAGCTTATTTTGTTAAAGGATTTGGAGAGGTCAAGTTTTATGAGCATACCTAGGGTGTGAGTTGACTTGAGCGAGTGTATAACCTCATGCGTTAGGATGACACTATCCATGATTTGACATCCCTCCATGCAGCCTGATTTCTCCTTGGATATGATGAAGGGAAAGACTGATTTGAGCCGTAGAGCTATTACCTTTGTGATGATTTTATAGATCACATTGCAAAGGGCTATGGGCCGAAAATGTTTTGGATAGGTTACCCATTCTTCCTTTGGGATTAAAGTGAGGAAAATGGCATTGAAATTTGAGAGGACTTGTACAGATGTTATGGATTCCTCTACTACTTGCGAGACTTCTTCCCTGATCAACGACCAACAATAGTGAAAAAAATCCATTGTGAAGCCATCCGACCTTGGAAATTTACCTAGTGGCATCTCTTTAACTGCTTGATCAAATTCCTCTTGCGTGATTGGACTCATCAATGTTTCATTTTGTTCCTTTATGATCAGGGAGGGGATATGTCGAGTAATATTACGTATGACTGCCATTCTATCCCTTATGGGTTCTATGAGGAGGTATTTATAGTAGTTTATCATCTCAGCTTCTATGCTTGCNGGACTCATCAATGTTTCATTTTGTTCCTTTATGATCAGGGAGGGGATATGTCGAGTAATATTACGTATGACTGCCATTCTATCCCTTATGGGTTCTATGAGGAGGTATTTATAGTAGTTTATCATCTCAGCTTCTATGCTTGCGTGATCCAAAATGGGGTTACCCTGGTTGTCCTCTAGTTGAGTAATTTTGTTGATATATCGCCTATGCACCATGGATCGGTGGAAGAACTTGGTATTCTTTTCACCCTCCTTAAGCCATTGTACTCTGGATTTATGTCTCGAAAGTATATCCTCTTTCTTCTGGCACTCCTCTAGATCTTCCTGTAACTTTTCTTCCTCCTTTGTCGACTCTTCCATCCTTCCCTGGAAAATGAATTCCTATTGCAGGTTCTCTAGGTGTTGATTGATCTCCTACTTCTTCTAGAATATATTACCAAACATATTTTTATTCCAACTCTCTAGATGCC
Source organism: Picea engelmannii (assembly GCA_009831015.1). Taxonomy (NCBI): domain Eukaryota; kingdom Viridiplantae; phylum Streptophyta; class Pinopsida; order Pinales; family Pinaceae; genus Picea; species Picea engelmannii. Next base: position 27,022 of record ML801720.1, on the reverse strand, counting down.
ATTTGAATATTTTTAGTCTTTGCTAGAATTTATACATGCATGTGATGTGGTCTATTTCTTCATGCCTCCACCATATTGTGGAGAGTTCTTGAAAGTCTGGGTGGGTGAGCCAAAACTTTTTGAATCTGAAGGGCTTGAGCTTGGGTGTAGCTCTAGTGTCTAGCCAGAGAGAGACTCGCTAGTGATCTGAACCATATTTTGGGAGGATGTTGGCTTCTAACACTAGATCATCCATCAATAATGATTTAGAGATGAGGAAGCGATCTAATCTACTTGCGACATGTTGGGGGCCAGATCGCTAGTTGGACCAAGTGAAAATTCCATTTCTAGTTTCTATGTCTATCAACTTTAGTTGGTCTATTAGTGCTCTAAACTTACCATTGTTTTGATCTAGCTGCTTTGTGCCGCCAATATTTTCCTCCAGTGTGACAATGATGTTGAAGTCTCCCCCTATTATCCAATGCATTGATCCCAACAATGAACTTACTGTAGATATCATGTGCAAGAACATGTCTTTGTCTTGGGAACTTTGCAGTCCATATGCATTTGTAATCATTCCATATCTTTTAGATCCTAGGGCCATGAAGTGGACTGTGAGTGTACCAACTGTGGATAAAGATTGATATATGATGACTGTGGCAAGGTTCCATAAAATGGCTAAGCCCTCTGTAGCACCATTTGAATCTATGTGAATGGAGTTGCAATTCCTCCAGCATCGCAGAAAAATGTCCTTAGTGGCTTCCCCAACACATTTTGTTTCCTATAAGAGGAGAATGTTTGGATTCTTTACATGAATATTGTCTTGAAGGGTCCTTTGTTTGGACCTTCCATTAATCCCTCTAATATTCCAAGTGATGATCTTCATCATGATGAGTTGGGTGGTGGATAGAGGTACCCTTCTGTGAGGCGATAGATATGTCATGAATTGAGCATGTAGTTTCCTACCTCTTTGATGATTTGGTCTGTTGATTTGCGGCCTCGATGTTTTCTTTCATGGGAGTTGCGTCTCAGCTCAAGAGTTGGGTCTAAGGATATTCCTAGTTGCGAAGTGGCCCCTGTCGTGGAATCGATGACTACTTTATGCACTTTTTTGAGTTGTTCCATTGGGATGGTTTGAAACTGTTTTTTATTAAAGGCTTCCTCTAGTTTCTCCGGGTCTATGTCCACTAGATCCTAGTCATCTAGCTACATGAGGGTGTCCCCCCCATCCTCTGACTTATCCTCATTCCACTGGGATATGGGATATGTTCATGGTTGTGTCCCCTGGTTGGTTTCAGTTGTTGCTTGGATTTTCCTTTGTCCTTGTCCTAGTTTCCCTTCTTGTGTGGATTTTCCACTTCTTCTTTTGATCGGAGCTGATTTAGGATATCAAAAGAGTTTTCGGTGGGGATTTTCTTATTTCTTTCCTGATTTTTCTTTTCGGGGGGTTGTTTTTTCCTGCCTGTGACCGAAGTGTAGCTGTCCTTTTGTTTTTTCGTCCCCTGCTTTTGAGTTTTGTGCATTTAAAGGATAGTCACGGAAAAGGTGACCATGCTCATGACATTTTCTGTAGCGGAAGGGAATGTGCTCATAATCCATGGTTTAATTCCAGTCCTCATATTGTTATTATAAGGTTACTGAACCTGGTAAGGCCTTCGATATATCCATGTATACACATATGCAGGCATAGGAAGTGTGTTTCCTTTGTTTTTTCGCCTCTGAGGATTTTACATATCTTCCCACGGTGTTCCCTATTCCCATGATGATTTCATCCAGCTATAATTATTGGGGCATGGAATAGAGTCAGATCCAAATTGGTGCCATGGTTAAGTCCTCTTTCTTTGGGCTAAATCGATCCATCCAAAACCTGAGAAATAACCCTGCAAAGTTGTATAAATATGCCCCATTGTCAAAGATCTGATCCTTGTCCTCTAAGATGTAGAGGATGATCGTGAAGAACCCCTTGGAACAGAGTTGAAATTCATAATATCCCTTGGGGTTCCACCAGTCTTTGATCCATTGCATGAGGTCCCTTTCTGATGGCCAGAGGCCTAGAAATTTCCCTATTAGGGCATGCTCTTTCATAAACTAGGTGTGTTCCCCAACCCTAGTTGAGTTGATAGTATACCTGGGTGGTTTATCTAATTGGGGAATGCATTTCC
>ML801719.1:183504-204585 GCA_009831015.1 Picea engelmannii | reverse complement strand
TGTATATTTTTTTTAGATTTTTGTTATTAGGGATGCTAACTATTATTAGAGGGAGTACTATTTGTGAGATCCATATATAGAAATCAATGTCTTTGTTCTAGCTTCATTAACTAGAAGAAGGCCCTAAAGAATGGCATATGCTTTAGCCTAATTATTTGTAGAATTCTCCAAAACCCAAACAAAGGTTGTTTCTATGTGTCCCTCGGGATAAAAGAAAACCCCCCACCACACCTTCCACCCCTAGGTTTCCTTTGGATACTCCATCAAAGAAGAGAAGGATGTATTTCTTATGAAATTACCAGATCGAAAGATCATGTTCACTCAACATAAGCTACCATGACCTGCTATGAATAGGATTTCGAGTGAAGAGTCGTTGACAATGAGATGATGGAATATTTTGAGAAAGCCAACCTATCTCATTATGATCCATCCAATGAATATCTTTATTCTCATTTTCCCTTGAGTTAATGTATTCCATGAGAATGCATTTTTCTTTATCCGTTATTGATTTGGCATTGTTTAATTATTGTAAGAAGATTTCCTATTACAAGCTAGCCTTATTTCTCAACATATAAATTTGGGAAGGGTAGACTAGATTCTTTTTAAGGATCCCCTATAGAATTTATTCCAATGAGAGAATCTCGTTGCAAACTGGATCTACACCTACTGTGGTCACTGTGCCACCTTCAAGGTAAGTTGGTTGTATCAGGTATGTCCCTTACTCACTTGGATTTGTTATTGCTTCAGAATTGTTTAATCTAGCATGTATTGTGTAGATCTAAAGATATTTATGTTGTGAGATGGTTAGGCAGACTTATTAGATCTGATATCTGTGTTTGGGCATTTAAATCTATTGTATGTCTCAGATCTCGTTAATATTGCATTAGAACAGATTACTGTATCATTAGATCTGAGTTTGGAGTCATATTAAAACAGAGTTTCTTGTATAAGTACATTGTTTTCCTTCACAGATTTATTTTCAATGTGTCCTATATCTGATTGAGTAACAGATCTATTTGTCTTAATCATTGAATTTTTTAAAGAAATTACTGTTCTGCAATTTTACCCTAAAACTAACAGTTTTTTTTGGTGTTCTTTGTGAAGATCAATGCTTCTTGAGTGTTTATAGGTGTAAGGTTCTCTATAATGTTCAATGAAGAATATATAATGACACTTGATTTTCTCAATTATTTCTAATAAATCACTTGCAACAATTAATAATCTAAATGAACCAACATGTATAGTAAAGCATTCAAAGTAAGTTTTGCAAAATACTAATGCAAATATGCTCAATTCATAAATCATGCACCATCATTCACACGTTATGGTCACACATTATCACCAAATGAAACTTTTCAAAGCGTGAGGAAAGTAGTGCTCGAACCCATGAAATATTAATGTAGATTTTCAATTATAGGTAAAGGTTTGTGATATCACTCAACAAGGAAAAGATTAATGACCCAACATGATCAGATTGTATTAAACTTGGCAACGTTATATATGGAGATCTGGAATTAAGGTTTAAATTATGTATAGATCAGTCTACAGTCAAAACGCTACATAGGCACCTCATTTGACAAACTATGTGATGGATATACTAAAAGAAAGTAGCATACAAATGGTCTGTCCTGGTGGTTATATAACTGAAAAGTAAACAATCGAATATAATAACTGTGCTATTGCATTTTTCAGTGTTGAGAATGTCAATGGATTTACCTATTGCAAAAGCATAGATGCCTAATATTTTTTCATGTTCTATGATATTAAAAAGTTCCTTACCTAAGGAAGCATGGATCTATAGCAGTTGTAGGTGTTTGGGAACATGCAGGGAAAAGAAAGAACAACGAGATAGACCAGTCACCCTCTCTGTAAAAGATGTTAAATGTTTGCTTCTTTTTTAAGCGTTGTTGGGCACAGTAGGAGTCGATCTTTGCAAATTGCTATAAAGTTGTTTGGAAGTTTCCATCTCTCTGTCAGGCTAGTTGGACAGGAGATAACAGGGAGGGAGGAGTTACGCCTGGTTCGGGACGGCTCGGGATCCGATGACCCATCACTATTACTACCGAATTCAAAAATACATTGCACACATTGCACACATTGCACACATTCTATTATAAATTGCACACATTCTATTACTACCGGTATAAATTGCACACATTCTATTATAAACTTACAGAGACATGCAATTTTTATTCATTCGTTACAGAGACATGCAATTTTTATGTAGACATTTAGTGGGCAGGAAAACGAAATAAAAATACATTCGTTACGGAGACATGCAATTTTTACGGGGACATTTTTACAAAGACATTCGTTACCGGTATAAAAATACATGCAATTTTTATTCATTCGTTACGGAGACATTTAGTGGGCAGGAAAACGAAAACATACCCCTTCACTCACGATTTCTCGGCGACCTGCGACCTCGGCGACCTCCACGAACTGCGACCTGCAACCTCGGCTACCTCGGCGACCTGCAACCTCGACCTCGACCTCGGCGACCTGCGAACTGGGACAGAGCGTATGCAAACTGATTCAGAGCGTATGCACCAAAACAATTTTCCAAACGTTACAAACTCGATCTGTGGCTAATATATAAAAACTCTTTCGGCTGAACTATCTTTCGGCCGAAAAAATATTGCCGGAAAGAAAATATCCGGCCGAACAAATTTATACACGCAAATCGAGGGCGCGGTTATTGCTCCATTTGATTTGATGTTTATTTTTTCGGCCGAAAAATAGTTCGGCCGAAAATAAAATCTTTCGGCCGAAAAATATTTTTAGTTCGGCCGAAAAAATGTTTTTCTAAATTTTTGAGAGCAGATTGTCACGAAAGTGTAACCCACCTTCGTGATTCCACCCTGTTGTAATTATGATTTGTATGGACTTGTCCTTCCTATCATATGTGAAATATAGCTTCAACCACATAAGGGTGACCCCAAACAACATACAAATCAACTCATGCAATGGAAGATATAACCCAGTGCTAAAGAGGAGTGATCTTCCTATCAGGAATATGAAGATAAATGTGCCCAGTCTAAGTGGAAATACACCCAGCTTGAAAGAAACTATGTGCAGCCTCAATATGAAGTTACCAACAAGGTAAATCTTCTTTCTTTCTTCAGGAATATGTGCTCTATTTCCAAACAATTGTCTTATGTCTTCAAATATGCGCTCATCCACTATTATTTTTCCCTCCCCTACATAATATATGTGCTTAGGTTATGAAATAAGTGCCTCTAGGGAATAAATTTGACCCTCATAGTGGGAAACATTCCCTAGGGTACTTTACACAACCCCCCAACTAAGTATCTGGCCAACACAATGAAATATTTTCCTGCCAAGAGCAACTCGACCCACCAAGTAGTGAACTCAGCCGCCACACTGGTAAATTTGTCCCTCAAACCCCACAGCTGCAAAGGAAGATGCTATGGTACCATTGTAATATCCCCATTAGTGATAGATAGGGATAACATGGATTTATAGGCCATTAGATTAATGTTTTTCACAAACACTTAGCATTCATTTCACTAGAGACGTTTCGTCAAACACATTACTAGAAAAAATAGATACACAAGGAACATAAGCAAATCATAGGGTATTTTATTATGAATGAAGATATGAATACAATAATCCCATGGATGCTATGGCAGCTGCAATACATCAATATAAAAACACACAAAGATAGGCCAAAACCTTGAGGATGTCACGGTCACCACACGAAAACCCTATGAATATCCATCTCCAGAATGATATCAAACCATAGATGAAGTGCAGTTTAAGATCCTGGATGGATCCTCCTCCTTGTTTAACTAGGGTGGATGGTTTCACCATCAAACTCCCATGAGAGGGTTTTTCCAAAACCCTAACGAAAACATAGTCCCACCGAGCACTCCACAAGAAATAATCACCAAATCTGATATCCCCAAATGACTTGCTCTCCTCTCCTTTTAAAGGCCCTGTGGATCCTTCTAGAGAGATCCAACTCACCCTTCTCAAAGCTTCTAGAGGTGCACTTTACCTAATAAAGTGACTTTATAATGATATTTTGATTAAGTCACTTAAAAATTAAATAATAATTAATTAAATATTAGTTGCCCAATTTGACTTTAGAGAACATAATAAAATAATTAATTAAATATCTAATTTTTCTAATCTCACCAAAAATGGGCCAAAAATGTGACATTACAGATTCCCACTGAAATTTGTTTGAAGTTGTCATTTGATTTTGAATATAGACTCATGAGGCGATAGGGGGATTCAATTGATCACCCTCTTATAGATTTTGTTTTTGATTACTTATTTACTTTATTTAGAACTCCATTACTTGTTGCAGAAGGCTCAAGGTTGGATTTGTTTCTACCTATGTTTTTAATAACAATTTTCAGTTGGAGTTCCAAAGGTGCTACTAGACACTCTGAGACTCCCCACTCTGATTATCTCAAGAAGTCCAAAATTGTTAAATGAATTGAATTAAGGATCTTAGATAAATAATTCAATGAGTTCATGAGGTTACTGGAGTTCACCTACTCAATGTGGTCGGACATCAATAAACTATAGGGACAAATATTAACATGCCTCCATTGTGGGTTCCAGTGGCCTTGGCCCCTCGGGCTAACCAACAAATATTGAAATCAAATCTGAGTCATTCATCAAGAAGCTTGTACTTTGACAAACTTTGAATTCAAAATTCCATAGTAAACATCTATGTTGGTGAATTGTGTGGACTCTCAGTCCCTCAATTATGAATCATTGTCATTCGACAACTTAAGGAAAACAATGTTGACAAGCTTCCTCCCCCTAGCCTCTTAGATATTTTGGAAACATGTAATAATGTTTTCGGAGCCTCACTACCTATCTTCACCATGTCCCACCCACCATTCTATTGATCTAATTCCTAGTGTTTCCTTTCTTAATTACCCTTCCTACCACTTCTACTTAGTTGAGCATAATGAAATGGGGAAACAAACATGGACTCCCATTTATGAAGGTCACATTTATCCAAGTGCCTCTCCTTATGTCTCACTCGCATTTATTATTCAAAATAAATAAAAGGGTGAATGGAATCTTGTAACATATTATGATTCCATTTATAATATTACCAAAAAAATTGGTACCCTTTGTCATGTATCGAGGATATGTTGGATCAACATAAGGGAATTTTCTATTTCACGAAAATGAATCTCACCTCTGAGAATCATCGGGTTTGAATAGAACCATTACCTTGAAAACAACCCTCAAAACCAAATTTGGCCCATATGAATGGCTTGTAATGCCATTTAGTCTCACTAATGCTCCAACAATACTCATGTGGATTATCAATGATATTTTTAGACCACACATGGGATTGGTTATTGTGATATATTTTGATGATATTCTTATTTTTATCCAGACATGGGATGTCCATCTTCAACATATGTAGATTACACATGACCTCCTCCCCACTCATCAACTACAAGTCAAGTTCAAGAAATCATATTTTGGTTAGACTTGTATCTCATGCTTGGGTTTTCTTATTACTCAATCTAGTTGTTAAATGTGAGTTAGTGCACTCACTCAATGACCAAATCCTACTTCAAGAGATGCCATCAAAACTTTCCTTGGTGGTTTCATTTACTACTAGGAATTCATTTGACATTTTTCTCACCTTTCTTCTCGCCCACAACATCTCTCCAATGCTAATACTTCATTTGGTCATCAACAACTCAACAAGTATTTGAGGAACCAAAGGAAACATTGTGCACTAAACCTATTCTCAACCTTTTATGTTTATGATACTCCTTTGAGATTGAGATGGATGCATATCGATTTACCATAAGCACCATTATTAAATATAAGACATATCATATCCTATTATTATGAGAACCTTATATAACAAAGTTGAATTACAACACCTATGAAAAAGAGTGAATCTATGCACTAGTCCAAGCATTGAAACAATGGAGGCATTATATTATTTGTAAGGAGACCATCCTACACACTAATAATCATCCTCTCATTTATTTAACTTCTCATTTGAACATGAACAATTCCATCTCAAATGAGATTCCTATATCTAGCAATTTCACTTGCTCATTAAAGGAAAGAAAGGTGGTACCGATAAAATGGAAAACTTGCTTAGTCACCCTCAGTTCAAGAATTGTACATTCTAAATGTCCATCATTTATCTTTTGAAAATTGGAAGTAGTTGTATCATTATGACCCTTTATTTATCTCAATGATCCATGATTTGTAGAACTCTTCCATCATTAACTCAGTGGGAAACCACTTTCTACGCCTTGAATTTTCTTGTCTCACCTATGCCTGTAACTGTTATTGTTCATCATTCATTTTTCTCATCTGAATTCTTTTCTTTCTCAATTGTGCATTTACTTTCCATTCTTGCCATAGATAGACAATTTATAAGGAGAGATTACCCCTTCTCTTTCTTGTGTGACTAGTCAACCATCTTCCTAGACTAATATCTTCGCAATGGTTGACTCTATAAGTTAAACAAACTTTGTGTACCTCATCCACTAGATTGCTTGATACTCCTCAAGGAAGCCCATTCCTCAATATATGGAGGGAATTTCAACACTTAGAAAAAACCCCATTAGAAAAACCCCCATCACTTAGAACGCTCCATTTATTGACCATTCATGCACAAATATGTTGACTAATTTATCTGTCGATGTGTTTTCGATAACCACACTAAACTAAACACTCACAAACTTAGTCTCTATCAACCTCTTCCTCTTCCTTCTTTCCTTTAGATTTCTATGGATTTTATTAGTGGGTTTCCTCCCACATTCTAACAATATGACTACATTTTTGTTGTTGTTTGTCACTTTTCCAAGATGGTCATCTTTATCCCTTGCACCAAAATTGTTGATGCTTCCCAAGCTGCTGCATTATATTTCAACAAGTCTAGACATATTTTTTCCTCCCACTCTCTATCATCTATGACCATGAATCCCTCTTTCTTAGCCATTTTTGGAAAACACTATTGAAACAACTTAGTTTTCAATTGTACTGTTCTATAGCCTTCCATCTCCAGACAAATAACCAAACTATATTCATCAACCACACCTTAGTCCATGATATAATCACTTAGTTTGGCCACAACAAACATTGGGACACATATCTTCATATCATCCCTCACAACTACAACCTGGCAAACCATTCATCCATCAAGCATTCTCTATTTGGAGTTTTCTATGGTTTCCGACCTATTTCCCTTATGAATTAACTATCACCTTAACTCCAACACTTTATTCCCATCAAATTTTTTAGCAACAACATGCTTCCACCTTTGTGCACCACATAATAGATACCATCATTGATTCACATCACCTTGCACTAGTGCCAAGCTAAATACAAGGCTTTTAATGATTTTCATCAATTACCTTCTCCATTTTAGTTGGTGATTGAGTGTATTTCTATTTGAACAAATAATGTTTCAAGCAATGACAACAACAACATCATCACATGCCCTCTTTGTTATGGATATTACACCATCATTTGGTAAGTTAAAATCAATTCCTTCAAACTGGATTTTCTAACACAATTAAATATTCATAATATCATTAATGTTTCCCAACTCAAACTCCACAAATCCTCTCATTTAAATGAAAACCCCTCTCTCTTTCATTGTGAACATCATATTCCAAATTTTAAACAACCATTGAAATGAGATACATTATTTGATGAATGCATCATACTCACTATGTATAATACACTTAATATCAATTACTAACATTTGCTTCATGGATTTCTACTCTTCATACAACAATTTCCATAAACTTGTGGAAAAAGTGAAAATAATTTAACAAACCAAGAGGAGATTATATGCATTGCAAGACCTAGCATAAAGACGCAGCCAACCTAGAAACCAATGCCCAATTTTGAAGAAATCCTAGCATGCTTCCAGCACTAAGGTCCAACATCTAAATCCCTAAGGTCTTCAATGGTAACGTAATAAAGCCTATCCATAATACACTTCGTAAATATTATTATTGAATATTTGACGAGAGATTTGGTGAGATTCGATACCTTTGTATCTTACTATATAAGCATATCTTACTATATAAATGCTTATAGTATATTAAAAATCTAAATGCACACATTAATATACAATTACTCCAATTTCTAAGTAAATTGTTTAATTAATATTTTATATTGTGGTTTAGTTTGAAATCCAGCTTGAAATCTGTTTCAAATCTTTTTAACCTTAACACAAGAGGTCAAATATGTTATTTATCGAAATTGAATTTTAATGGGGAGGAAAACTAAGAGTACTTCGAACCACAAATTTCAAATAACATTTTGGTTAATATTGATAAAGTTAAAAGGGTAGGCATCTTTAAAAGTGAGACCCCCAAAAGATAAGTGTGTTTTCAAATGCCTTGACTCTTGCTAAGTCATAAGTTTATAGTGACAACCTACTGGATGTGAACTTGAACCTTGCATAAATAATTGCAAAAAATCACCATTCAAGAAAAAAAAGAGTCAAAATGATTTCTTTCCTGGTATGTTGTGTAAAGATATAAAAAAAACCTTAGTTTCTTATAACAAATAAATTAAGCTTACTAAACTCAAATCTTGAGCTTGATTTGAGTCTAAATTATCAGAGTATGCAAATTTTCACAGTTTCTAGTAATGCTGGAAATAACTGGTAATACTGTTTTAGAATGCTGGAAATAACCAGTAATATTGTTTTAGAATACTGGAAATAACCTCTTTAAAAAGTTTTTGAAACTTTTAAAGTTTAAGTAGACATTTCACCCATCATCAAAAACTGTTTTTACCGGTTGTAAATTTCATAAACAGTTTATTTCCCAAGTATTTCCCGAACTATAAAATAGTAATATGGTTATGTCAAAATGATCAAAATTGTCGGACAAAATAGGGCAGGTCAATACTGCTAAACCCCATGAAATAGCACAGTTGGTAAAATGTGCAAATACTCTCTTAATCAAGAAAAAGATCACGAGTTTGAGCCTTGTGTCCCTGGGATCTTCCATGAAAAAGGTAATATTACTCATAATTGACATGTTCAACCTTTATTTTATAGACCAGAAATTTTTTATAAACAAACTACAAAAAAGTGTTTAAAGATTTTTAAAGATCGCTGCACAACCATTAAATGCCTGCGTCATCAGTGACCATGTGGATTGCCATAGAACTTCTGATTACCCTCGTGACATCCATGATCGTCTAATCCATTGCTGGCCAGAACGGCAATGAACTTTGACAGTACCCTCCTCGTCTGCCTGCGCCAACTCATGAACACTTTCGAGAAATCCAATCAGAGAAATGGAGTCCGCATCGTCAATTTCACGAACCTATGCTCCATGCGAAAAACTGCATGTAATCTTCATTATTATTATCGGTTTATCTCGATGTTCCTCAAATTCATCGTTCGTGCATCTATAATCGTCGTAGATGGCCCATATTTTATCTTTACTTTTCTTTCTCATTTCATAGCCTTGTTCATCTCTAGAGCCGATTTCAGAGTCCCTGAGAATAGGAATTTCGTGTCTACACTTTCTCAGGCTGATTATAACAAATCTGCCAACCGATAATTCATGTCTGCAACTAGTTTTCTGCCTATTATCATAACCTTTGTGTATGGGTATTCCATCTCTACAACTACTTTTCTGACTGCTCATTTCACTATCCTTAATGGGCATTGGTATTTCAGTTCTATATCTCTTGTGGCTGGTTTTAGGTTTTCTGTGTTTCGGTCTGTCATCTCTCTAACTTTTATGGCTGATTTCAGAGTCTCTACTAGACTTGGGTACTCCATCTCTACGCCTTTTCTGACTCCTGGTTTTACTACATCTCATGCCCATTGATATTTCAATTCTATAACGTTTCTGAGTGGATTTAGAATCTCTGTATTTCGGTCTCTCGTCACTATAACGTTTATGGCTGAATTCATAGTCTCTGCTCGTGGGTATTCCATCTGAGTACCTTTTCTCACTCTTGCGTTCAGAATCTCTGCTTCTGGGTATTTCAACACTGTAGCTTCCATGGTTGATTTCGGATGCTTCTCCATCATCATCACCTGCAACGGCATTTTTGCTGAAATCGGGCTTCTTTACATTTCGATAGTCTTTTGTATTTCTAGGGTTAGGTTTTTTGACATCGTCGCAAGCAAACCTTTCATCGTCACAAGAAGACCTTTCACTCAGTAGGAGATAGGGTTTGGATGCGACATAGGGTTTGAGTGATTATATCCCGTACCAATTTTCTTCCTCGTTTGGTTAAGAGGGAAAGGCTGAGTGTTTTGGTCCGATGTTTCACTTTGAGTCACATTCCGTCATTAATTTTGATTCCAAGCTTTTGCATTATTGTGACGAGAGGACGCGTCCCTTTGGTTAGGGATCGCAACCTTTCCTCTTCCATCCATCCATGATTAAGATTTTATGTTCAGGATGTTTGGAAAGTGTTGAATCTATTTATTAAAAAAAAAAAAATGTAAAATTATGATTTTTCTAGTAATTAATTTGTCCAATTTAAATAATAGTATTTCTTAAAAAGAAAATTAAACTACTCCCCTTTCTATATATAACATCTTAAGTTTATATAATATTAATAAGATTTTAACTAATATATATTCACATTAAGAATGTACGATGAATATATAATATTAATAAGATTTTAACTAATATATATTCACTCACATTAAGAGTGAATGGTAAATATATAATATTAATAAGATTTTAACTAATATATATTCATATTAAGCATGGTGAATGTAGATAGGATAACCATTCTTCAACCTCACATAAAACATTACTATTGAATTATGGCCACACTCTAATCTTACACCTTTTATTCTATTACCAAAATAAGATTGCCCATCAATTTAAAAATTAAATAAATTTGATTCAAATAAAAAAGTAATTTTATTAATGGCCACACTTTAATCTTACACCTTTTATTCTATTACCAAAATAAAATTGCCCATCAATTTAAAAATTAAATAAATTTGATTCAAATAAAAAAATAATTTTATTAAATAAAATGTTTAGTTAAAATTAACATTATTTTTTTATTTTAGCTATTGTTTTACACATGAAACATGAAACAACTAAGGAAAACAATAAAACATGAACAAATTTCATTAATTAATTACTAATTTAACTCAAAAATAATATTTGTAAAATTTTTAATAGAAAAAATTGAAAATTAACCATACTTCCAACATATTTGTAAATTTTTAATAGTATGGTTAATTTTGTTAACCATACTTCCAACATATTTGTAAATTTTTGTTAAATAATGTGCACTTCTTTTTAACCTATTCACCACAATAATAACAGATGCAAAAACTTGTTAGCTCTCCATATTTGAGTGATTAAGAGTGTATAATCCGAGTGTCATACATTCAAAAATGTAATTTAAACAATAGAAAATTGTGATTATATTGTTGAATTCACCAAAAAAAAAAAAAAAACATAATTCAAATTTCTTAAAAACTTTGTTTGATCTTCATCATGCTAATCATACTCAGACACAAAATAAAATTCCAAAAACATAAGACACAAAACAAAACTCCAAATTACATGTATTATGGAATTGATTCACTTTATTGGGGGACTATGACGTGAATCTTTACAATTTTACAAAACCCCAAAACACCCATTATATGCAATTCCAACTATTTTTCTAAATTTCTAACCGAATTTTAGAGAAAAACTATTAAAAAAACCTAAAAAAAAAAACATAAAAAATTATCATTATAACTAATTATTTTCAATATAAAATATCTATATACACAAATATATATTTATAATATATTTCAATAATTTTAAATTAAAAAAAAAAACAATTTTAAAACTTCATCTAATACTTATTAAAAATCTAATACTTATTAAAAGTGGTGGAAATCATTACTATAAAGAAAAAATATATATAATTATATATAATAATAAAAAAAACTTAAACATTATATTTTCAAAATGTAAAGAAAATATGCACATATCACACTGCTTGTAATTCATTAAATTCATATTCAATTGCAAATATGTTTGAGGTTTTAGAGTCCCATTATATATCTATTTGTGTATGTTTGGGATTTAAGAATCCCTTCCTAGCGAACCTAAAGATTAAAGAGACCCTTCAAATCTCTATCCTTGTACTGATGAGCGTTTATAAACTTTGGATTTAAAATTAAGTTGTTAAATCTTGAAATGAATAATGAAGGGAATCTTCAAATTAATTATTATCACAAGTTTGTTTCTTATTTTCTTGAATCATATCTCCTTATCATCATATCTTCTTTATTTTTTAAATCACGTGTTATTTCAAACTTAATGTTAATGATATAATGTTGGATATGTTCGTATATCTCCTTATCATCATATTTTTTTTATTTTTTAAATTAAGAGTTATTTCAAACTTAATGCTAATGATATGATGTTGGATTTGTTGTAATTAATGGGGCATTTGTTTTATATGATGTTTTTCAAGAAAGAAAGGATTGAGGATTTTCTATTAAAGATTTTGATAATTAAAAAAAATAAAGTTTGATACTAATTATATATATATATTTTACTATGTAAATGAAGATGTTTCTAATAACACAATTAATAATAAAGTTCTTTATTTTATATTTTATTTGAATAGATTAGTTATCAAAATTAGTTGGAAAAAAAGTCAATTATTATTGAAATAAAAAAATAATTTGATAAGTACTAATTTTTTATATATTTGTATTTTATATTTTTTTTCACTATGCAAATGAAGATATTTCTAATAACACTATCAATAACAAAATTCTTTATTTTGTATTTTATTTGAATAGATTAGGTCAATTATTATTAAAATAAAATAAAAAATTGTCCCCCCCTCTTGGGGTTATGATGGAACTTGGAAACAAAATCAACCATTTCTTTAGGGATTTAAAGTGAGTCTTCCATATTTTAGATTAGGAGGCACTTAAATCAACTAGTTGAGCACATGAAAACTATGGGAGTCAAAGAGCCCGAGTGTCCCCCACTTGTCTGCACTCATTCTCCATGAGATGTGTAAGTGATTTGTATCATGCCACATCAAATTTAGTGGTGGTTTTGTCACAATTGCATATAACAAATAAATCAATATTATAATTTTAATTTTAACATCATAATTGCATTGCAAATAATGTATATGTGTGCATAATTCTATTGGATAAAAATTATTTGCAGAGAATCTATCCTTCAATCGATAGAATCTACTTGCATAAACTCTTTACATATTGAATGGACTCTAAACTATAGATATCACCCTCCCTCACCAACACCCAAAATCACAGATAGAAACAAATAGTGAGACCCACAACAATATCATCATTTGTAATGATTTTGTGAACCAAATGAAACTAAGTTTCATACTCCTACAATGCCTTACTTATTTGAATAATTTTCCTACCCATTATATGGATGTACACCTCATGCCTTGCTTCCCACCTTAAACAAACAACCCAACATGCACAAGTGGAGAAGTGAAAGAAAACTTGGAAGGAAGCATAATATAAGTCCAAAATGAGATAAAAGAGTAAAGTGATAATTTAGACATGTAGTTAGATTTTTTTTTAAAAACCATAACATAATTTGTATTAATTTAAAAGGGTTGTATCCAAAGCATTCAACAAGTTACATAGGTATAATTCCTATTGCCTTCAACAAAATAAGATATTTTTTTGTGACTACATCAAAGAGCTTCTAGCATACTACAAAATAGACATTTTGGGTTGGCCTACATGTGGCCTATTTCACATAGACTCCTAAAATAAATATAAATCTGAAATGCATAAAATTAATGGTAAAAGGGAGCACTACCCTCATCTTCTTGTTCCTCATTAGATTGAGGGGAGCTTTGTCCTTCAATTTCCATAGGGTCTCTCAACTTGTGGGTCGTCTCTTCCTCCTTTGGCTTAGCCTGGAATGAGTTATTTGTCCCTATTATTGGGGGACATTGATAATGAATCCATACACTAAGTGAGTGTAATATTTCACAACCTATTGCACTATGCTTCAAGAGAATCTATTTGCTACTTCTCTCGCACTAGAATGCTCATGGAATTAGCATTTTGGTTGATGCAAGCATGCTCAATTTTTGTAACTTTGGAGGAAACTGAAATTATAACACTTTGATTATCTTGACTGAGATCCCTAAAGGTGATGCATGGATCTACGAAGCTCCTATACATCTCCATTATCCATATTGAATAAACCTGGAAAGGATACTGATGGAGAAAACCAAACCCTTTGCTAACATGAATAGAATAAAGAGCATAAACATCATTTGAATTACTAAAATATAATAATGGAACTCCAATGGAATAATCAAAAGGTTTAGTCTCTTCTTGAGTAGCCTAGGACCAAAAGAAAATCATGACGCTATACCCAAATTCAAAGCACCAGACTTTTACAATGGAAAATGAACCCCAAAAACTCCAATTTGTATCCGCGATCACACTAAAACAATGAGATTCTAAACAACCAGAAACAACTTCAACATGAGTATGCAAGGGTTCAAAATTATGGCCAACCTAGTTTCTCAATAGCATACTGCATATAGGAATTATCGTATACCAAAAAGAACTAGCTCCAAAATTTATTGTTGAATATTTCCAAGGTTCCCCAAACTGAAATGTTGGTCCTTACAACAAATTCCACCACCCTAATTCCTCAAAATATCCAAATTATTTTGACTAAGAGAAAGAGAGATTGAACAGAATGCTAAATACGAAAAAGGAGACTTAAAATACTCAACTCCTTGCTCACACAAGAAGTTTTTGAAAGGAAGAAACCAATCCAAATAAGAAATAGACCAATAAATAGGTCGAAGATAACCATGAGACTTATGAGATTACCAAGTGTGGATGAACCAACCTGAAATACACCATTGTCCAATCCTTGTCCTTGTCATTATCCCACCACGAATGTAGTAAAACACAAAGAATATTTCAATTGCCACAAACCAAGGGTGTCTTCACATGAAGGGGAGGGAATTATGTGTCATTGGGTTGTCCATCCCAAAGCTTTCCCAACTCAAGGTTAATTTTTTATTCATGTCAAAATTTAATTCTCTTGATACCCACCTAAGCTATAATTTAGGGGATAATGATAAAGTCTTGTACCCCATTTTTAACCAAGGTGCGAAGGATAAACTTAGTCACTAGTTCGACCCATTGAGTTTCCTCCTCATTCAAGTCCCTCTAATATGGAAGAAGGAGACTCTAATAAAATATAGATAATTTCTTGTTTTATTCTAGAGACGATGTTTTTTTAATTTTTATCCTTTTGGAGTGGATTTTCCAATCATTGATTTAATGATGATCATTGAGTCCCCAAAGACTGAGAAAGATCTAATATTGGCCTCCTTGGATATAGATAGACCACATAAGAGAGTGTATGCTTCAACCAAATTGTTTGATAGATTACCTAGACCCCAGCCATAAGAAATTATTTTAGTTCCTCTGTGACCATAAAGACTCCCCTCCACTTGTGCCACCTCCAACTTGTAGTTAGATTTAATTACTAACTTGGAAATCCAATATATGTAACGTATCAAGGGATAATTAGCCCATAAGATTGTATTAACTCAAAATGTAGTGTTTTATAAATTTTATCATAATAATTAATAATTAATAATTATTATTATTTTAGTAATAGTAGTAATAATAATCAAGATTATTATTATTATTAAATAGTAATATTAACAATTATCGTAATTACAAATTGTAATTCTAATGAATTGTGTTCCTTATACTAATTATACTTGTGTTATTTTGATTAATAGAGAAAATCATAATTAATTCTTAATTATAACTATTTATTATTTTTCACTAAATTAATGATGTTTATTTATAGAATTTAATACATAATTTTATCAAATGTTTTTAACTCCCACAAAATTTATTCAAATTGCATTATTGCCAAATTCAAATATGAACAAGAACCAAGTGAAAAATCTTAATTGTCACTAATGCATAAACGTGTTAGTTCATAGGTTCTTTGTTTATTAATTCAAAGTACTATAATTAATTGTGGACAAAAAAATGAAGGCATGCCCCTAAGACATTCTAAGAAAGAACAATAAATCCATAAGAGTTGAAAGGGGTCTTCCAAATGACTATATGTCAAGGGTGATGAAATCCACTGGTGGCACAAACCATGTGAAGGTAAGAATGAGAAATTATAGCAATTTATGCTGAGGGTGATGAAATCCAAGAGGGATTTCACTATTTTTCTCAAGGACCCTCACAATCCCACAAGAAAGCCACATAATGATAAATCTATGACTCACCACTAAGATGCATGTTAGGAAGTCATGGACATGGGATTATCAATCTCTAGGGTCAAGAAACGGACAAATTTGAACAATTTCTTATAGTAATGATAATAATAATAGCTATATAGTATTAATGAGTATAATAAATTGCTAAGTATGATCATAGTCATTTTATTCATTGGACTAAGTACAAATTGTGTTTGATAGGTTAATATTAACATTTGTAATTCACTACTAATTGTAATTATTAAGTATTTTTCATGTACTTAATGATTTCTCTATAGTATCAAACTTAATGACAAGTTTTACCAAATACTTTTAGCCCCAACGAATTTTGTGTTGGAGATATTACACACTCACCTAGTAATTTTTTTCCTAAGTTTGCTAGTCTAATGTTGAGGGTGGTATCGAGAGATGATAATATTCCCTACAAAATAGGGTGTCTCCTATCAAATAGGGCACTTTCCCTCTTCAATTTTGACTTGGTTAGACTAGTGGAGGAAGCTCATGCATGTCAACGTTAGTTTTACCACTAGCAGTTACATGTTCACCTTAGTTTTCTCACCAAGAGAGTGCATATCACATGCATGTGGCCAAGAGGTGCATATCTTGTGATTTCATGTGTTTCTCTCACCACCACACCTATGACTCATTTAACTGATGATTACATTGATAGTTAACTAGGACTAGGTGACATATAACTACATTTTCTGTCAGTGAGTGTCCAGATCTCTCTAGATCACTTCTATGGCACATTTACTTAGCCATGTAGGGTATTTCATGTATTTATTACTCATTCTACCATTCGGTTAATACAATTCATTTATTCTTTCTCTCGTTCTTGCTTCTCTCTCTCTGTTTCTTTTTCCAAATTTGTGTGAATTTCTTTAGCTAGGTTCTCTATGCAGGTTTCATTGAAACTTCACATGGTATCATGCCCCATAGGTTTCTAGGAGAAAGGTGATTAGACACTTATCTGCATCTTCAGAAGAAATATGCAGTTAGAAAGAATGGAATGTATGCCAACAATTCTTCTCATGCCACACAATTATTTGGAGTGGAAGCTAAATATTATACATCTTCTTAGAAGTAGAGATTTGTATCGAATAAAAATGGCTACAGAGGTTGAACCAACATCAAAAATTGATAAATTTAGATATCTCAACTGCATGGATGATGTCTACGGCTTTATTTGCACGTCAATTTCCCCGACCTATTGTTTCATATTGATGCTTGTACTACTCCAAATAAGATTTGGGTGATGCCCCATCGAAGAAAGCCGAAGGTATTTGGGTGTTGATATTTGTGACATATATCTGTACTCATTGAGGGGTGGTATAAAAATGAGGGAAGGAACTTAATATGTTGATTCTTTGGGAGGCACAAATAAATGGAAAAGTGACATTATTCTTGAAAATTTTTGTGTTTCTCGCTAGCCAAATTCCCCAGGACAAGGATAATGGCAGGGCCTTAAAATATTTGGTGTCCTTGTCTTTGTGCCATATTTTTAATGCTTCTTCAATTGTGTCCCCTTACCATTTGGAATCCTATAATACCTTCAACTTCCCTCCATACTTGTTTAGTGAAGGAACAAAAGAGGATGAGGTGATAATTTGTTTCCAAATTTGATTCACATAAGCAACATCTTCCAGGGCCTTGGTAACTTCATTTTTGAAGTAGATCCCAAGTTAATGTTCTGTTATTTAAAAGGATCCACGTAAATATTTTGGAATTTGTTGGGCATTTGTATTTCCAAAGTGGTTTCCACCACTATATGAAAGGCTAGTCGAAGCCTTCCATAGCTATCATCTTATATCCAACTCTCGGCACATATCCACCCATGGAGTTTACAAACCATAGGAGTTCATCCTCCTCTTCATTGATAAAAATATTGAATTTCCTTAAGTTGTTTATGTAGGAAGTCCAAGTCTCTTTGTAGTCCTCATTGAGCTCCAAATCTCTCCATCATAGCCATTTTTTATGCTTGGAGTTGAAAACATTTATTATATACGTCGAAGGGAATGAGATCCCTTCGATCTGAGATCATTCTCCTCTTTGTCTTCTTTCTTCTTCCTCTTTTTCTCCCTCTTCCTCTACTTTTTCCTCTTCTTTTTATTTTTCTTCTTCTTTATCTTTCCCTTCTTACCTTATATCTCCTCCTCATTCCCCTTACTCTTTGATTTTCCCCAGTCCATGGTTCAAAAAACACGTGGCTCAAGATATTGTTTTATGTTTTTGCGTGTATGTTTTGGTTTTTAGTTTTTGTCATTATTGTATTTTTAGAGACCATGTCCATTATTATCAAGCTTCACTTTTTTAAATAATTTCTTTAAAAAAATGATGAATATGACATTTTCTTTACATCCATATACAAACTTATTTATATTTATTTTTCAATTTAATTTGTACATAATGTATGATTTGACCAATGTTATCCCTCTTATGGATTTAATGGTGATTTAACTTAAATTTATTTGAAACACAAAAAATGCATTCCAATGCAAAGGGAACCTTAGAGATACAAATGCGATGCTATAAAGATTCATATGACTCAAACACAACATAATTTACATAAAGGTAATGCACATTATAAACCAAAGGGAATTATAGAGACACAAACGATAAATTGTATAAATGCTCTCAATGCATTAAAAACTTTATCTAAACCTTGGTGATGCAAAGTAATTATGTCAATGCAAATGTTACACATTTTAATTTAGCATTAATAGTTTTGATGCAAATCATGACACATTGTAATGCTCACATGATAAAATTGTGATTCACCCAAATGCATCATAATTTACATAAGCAAAACAAACAAACAAAAAATTACATTGTTAGGAAACACTAATTTCGACACTAGAGCCTTATATCGTAACAGTATTGAGATATGTCTCAAACCTTGTGTATAATTTGGGGTGTTGATTAGTTGAGGAGCCTCATTTCAATCCCTAAATATGCCTCATCCATTATAGAACACTTTTGAGGTGCTTACTTCATCATAATTTCCCCTAACCTAAGTTCTCTTGGTGTATGTACAAACTATAAGTTTTCTTAAGTCAACCTTACCTATTTGTAGTAGTTTAAACTTTAATATGGTAAAGCACCAACCCTAATTTTTACTTACTATTCGACTCTTTTTTTCTCTAATCCATTGTAGCTTGTTGTACATCTAATGTAGATTAGGGTTAGCTTAGATCAAAACCTAGTGAAGGGCTTTCACACACCTATGAGGAAAAATAAACCTTAGGTCCTTTCTTAATTTTCTTAATTAGAAAAAGAAATTGGGTTATATAGTTAATTATTAATGGTTTTGGTTTTCCTTGGGTGGAAAAGGGGGTTAATTAGATTTCTATTCTTTTATTTATAACTTTATGTTACCATGTAAATAGGAGCAACAAAGAACTTTGAGTTAAGATTGTTAATAATTTTTTCTATAAAAACAATATCATCAACATATAAGAGAAGAATGAAGAATGACAATGATTATAGCCATGTTACTAATGATGCACCTCTCCCCTTCTAAACATTGCTTAAGTTTTTCATTATATATGTTAAAAAGGGTGAGGGAATGTGAACCTTTAACACCAATATTAAAAATATTATCCATAAACCACTCACTAGTATTACATTTCATTTTAACAATAACATTTTTTAATATAACTTACTTAAAAACCATATCATCAACATATAAAAGAACAATGACAATGAGTAGAGCCATGTTACTAACGATGCACCTCTCCCCTTCTAAACATCGCTTAATTTTTTTATTATATATATCAGAAAGAGTAAGAGAATATAAACCTTTAACACTAATATTAAAAATGTTGATCATAAACCACTCACTAGTATTACATTTCATTTTAATAATAACCTTTTTAATATAACTTACTTATGTTAATATGGAATTCAAGAAGTATGCTTTTTTAAGTGTATTCCATAAATTACTTAAAAGCATAATGGCCAAAATATTTTGAAAATCAACTAAACAAAAGATGAAAAAGTTTTTTTTTTTTTTTTTAAGACCTTGGCAAGGTGATTAATTATGATATGTTGATTCTTAAAAGCTAATTTTTCATTTAAAGGTTTTCTATTATTATATTTTAATCATTATTATTTTTTTAATTAAATTAATAATTTTGATAAAAATTAATCATACTAAAGAAAAGATGAAAAAGTTTTTTTTTTTGTTTTTTTTTTAGACCTTGGCAAGGTGATTAATTATGATATGTTGATTCTTAAAAGCTAATTTTTCATTTAAAGATTTCTATTATTATATTTTAATCATTATTATTTTTTTAAATTAAATTAATAATTTTGATAAAAATTAATCATAATATTATAATAAATATTGTTAATAACATTTTGATTTTCATATATTTAAATATAAACTTAAATTTTCAATTTTTTTTTTAAAAACTTTACTAAATTGCTTAATAGTTTAACTAACCAAATTTTCAGTATAAAGGAGGATTGAACCTTAAGTGTTAAGTTATGATATAACATTTTCATTTGTTTTATTTTATATTTTCAATAAAGAAAATAACTGTAAATATGAGTATTCTAGATATCCTTTTAAAATTCAAACAGAAGTATAAAATTGGGCAAGCTGAGAGTTCTATTTAGCTATATTAATTTTACCTTGTAAAAATAATATTAATTAAAAATTATTCAATTTTTTTATTTATAAAACTTTTTTATTTATATATATATATATATATATATATATATATATATATATATATATAATATTTAATTGACGTTTGTTGGTTTTCATGTTTACTTATTTTTTATAATCTAAGTTATAACAAAGAT
>ML801719.1:83282-183390 GCA_009831015.1 Picea engelmannii | reverse complement strand
ATAAATATATATATATATATATATATATATATATATATATATATATATATATATATATATATATATATATATATATAACACGATGGGGTGTGACACGTTGGGAAAAGGACACTCATGTATTTTGAGGAGTTCACTTTGCATGCAGGAACATGTAGAGTAAAATGTTATAGAGGAGGCACATAACGAGGGTCATCAACATAGAGTAAGCTTTGCTCTCCTATAACTCCTAGCATAAATTTGTTAGAATGATTGCATCGTGCATCATCATGGAAGAAACAGGGGTTTGTCTTTTTCTAGCCTTCTCCAAGTGCAAGAGCACAAGGTCAATGGAAAACAAAGAGGCATTAGGGTGCAAGGGTGGCAATGGTCTCTACTCCAAGCTCAACTCTCGTGGTTAGACTCTAAATTTTTGGGGAAATTTAATGGTGTTATACTCTTTGCTAATTTTTTCAACCCTTCCTAGTTTTATTACTCAAGCTTTTTATATACAATTAATTGAATCTTGGAGTGTTAGAGTGGTTATAGCTATGAGCTAAGAGAATTATTCTTGGGCCTTGAATCCCCTATCTCTATCTCAAGCATAAAACCTTTCCCCCATCCCCTTCCATTGCTACTTACCATAGACTTTGTCTTTTGCAACCTTTATCACGTGTAGCCCTTGTCATATGTGACCCATATTATCTTGTTGCATCTGACTATGTTGAAAATGATTAATGAACTAGGTCTGAAGTCCAGCAAAAGAGGGTTCAAATGAGAATCTATTCATAATGTCAAAAATACCACCCCTCAAAAGTACTCATGGTCTATTACTGAGCCGGATTTAGGAGTGGAACGAACTAATTAACAGACTGAATATAATAAACATGGAGATATGAAGAATAACACAGATATCCAGTGAACAATATATTCTATTGAATAATGAAATAGGTTGAAACTATAAAAATGCATAATTGAAACACTTGCTCGAATGGTGGTAGTTATCTCTAAGAAGAGATGTGGCTGCTACGTGCATCCGTCTGAGCAGAATCAATTACAATGAAGTTCTAGAGGCCTTTTTTATATTACTCATGAATGACAAAACCCTAGACATCCAAAAACCTAACCTTGGGAGGTGAAACGTCAAAATTCATGTGGGCCCCTATGGGTAAGTTGGTACCTCAACTTCCCGGGGTCGTAACTTTTGCATACAACCTACGTTTTAAGTGTGTGATAGCCCATTGGAAAGGTATTTCAACAAACTACACATTATGTCATCAAACTCTAACTCTATCTACAATTTGATTGTGGGGAGCCAAAAAAACAATGTTTAGGCCTCCAAAACGACCCTGGAAGTATAGAAATATGTGTCGACATGAAAACATACAAAATAAGCGAGTTGGATTAAGTGAGAGGCCACCAATATCCACCTAGAAGATGTCTATGGATTTAGACAACCCCATAAGTGTAGAACCCACAATTACAAAGAAGTACAAAAGAATGTGTTGAACTAAAAATGGATAAGAGGAGCCAGTTGAAATAGGTGGGTGGCCACCAATATCCAATTAGATCAATCCTCCCCCCTTAGGAAGCAATGGTCTCCAATGCATTGAGTTCATCCATCAGGTGAGGAAACTTATGTTGGATTTGGCCCAGGGTGATCCACTTGCCTTGGTGTAGAAGTTTCCCTACCTTGACAACCTGATAAAGTTGGATCCTATGTTGGAAAGTTCCCTTGACCTATGTGTCCATTATCTGATCAATGGATGTTTTTTCCATGCAGTCAGGGTTGAGCTCTATGGGTGTTAGTTGTTCTACGATCTCTGAGGTGTCCAATAATGGTGGAAAATATGGTCGAAGGAGGTCCACATTGAAAACTAGGTGGAGGCCAAGGAAGGGTGGAGTGTTGAGCTCAAAAGAATTTCTACCCATGGCCTTGGTGATAGTGTAAGGCCCATAAAGAAGGGGGCAGAGCTTCCGATGGGGCCTTGTGAGACGCTCCTTCTGCAAATGTAACCAAAATTTGTCGCCAACCTGAAACCGGTGTGGTACCCTGTGTTGATCATGGCGCTGCTTGTACTTAGCATTGGATTTCTACAAAATCTCCTGGACCTATTGGCGGATGTGATGAATCCGCTCAATGAATCTAGTGGATTTTTCGATCGCAGACTGATCATGGGAAGATTTTTTCTATGTGGTGGAAAGAGAAAGTGCAACATCAATGGGTCACAAGGGTTGGAATCCCAACCCCACCTAAAATGGGTTATGTTTAGTGGAGCTATGGAGAGCCCTGTTGTAATTATGTTGAACATAGGGGAGACTCGCATCCCATGTACGTGGATTCTTAGAGTTGTACATGTGCAGGATGTGCAGAATCATCCGATTGATGAACTCTATTTGGCCATCTATGTGGGGGTGGAAAGCAATGGATTTTGTGAGCTTGGTGTCCAAAAGTGACCAGAGACTCGACCAAAATGTGTTGAGGAACCTATTGTCTCGGTTAGAGATGATGGTCTGCGGTATCCCAAAGTGGACCCACACTCATTCGAAGAAGAGCTTGGCAGTATCTGCCACAGTGATATTCTTCTTCCAGACTGTGAGAATGACCATCTTCGAAAACTGATCAAAAACCACAAATACGTAGTCATTTCCTTTCCTGGTGGATGGAAGGCCAGACATGTAATCCATTGAGATGGACTCTCAAGGATACTAGGGAGTAGGAAGAGGGGTGTATAAGCCTTGCTTCTTGATGGTTGGCTTGAAAATGGCATAGGCATTGCAAGATTTAATATACTTGTTGATGTCCTGTCAAAGTTTTGGCCAATAAAAATGTTTTTGAAGAATGGCCACAACCTTCTCCATGCCAAAATGTCATGCCATCCAATTGTAGTGGGTTTCCCAAATCATCTTTGCACGCTCGCTTGTAGGAACACAGAGATGGCCCTGGTTGTAACATCCCCAGCCACCAACAGGTCAGGAAACGCCACTACTCAGACAATTCACTTATCTTTGATACCAATTTGTAGCATGCTCAGCCATAACCTGCTAGGCTATGCCACACAGAGATTCTTGTAGAAACATCATACACATCCAGGCCACCTAGGCTAGGACATGATACCTCATAGAGATGACAATTATCATGTGCATATATATAAACATAAACATACAATATATTCTTATAATACACATATTAATGTGAAAATAATAGAAATCCTACACATACAACATATGCAGGCATTACTCATCAATTATAACACATGTACAAATACACAACATGTAAATGAACATAAAAGTGGTACCTATATTTTAATAGAATACCACCAACTGCATGCAGACCTTACACGAACCTCCCATCATTAGACCACATTTCTCATCACACTCAGCAGTGTGTCACACCCGAGCTGGGTCTAAGCTCCACCCACGACAAAGGATTCCTAGACTAGGTTGAGGTTACAGAAAACTGCACAGTGCAACTGGAAGGATTCTCTCCAAGATCCTACTTACTCCCACTACTCACAGACTCTCATTCCCCACATTCTTGTTCCACCCTGAGAATATGCACCTTCACTATTCCACAGTCCATCGGTTGCTCCACTTCCCCTTTCAGGGTCTCAACAACAGGCCAGATCAGGAATTCTCAGAGCTCCATAGTTGGTGTTGGAATCTCTCTAGGAGAAAATCACTTCCCAGCAAACTCTCTCACCTGGAGAGAGTTTCTCACAGGCCTGACAACCTTCCTCTTCAACCATGGGCCTGACAACCCGCTTCTTCAACCATCTTCAACTCAATTCCAGCAAGTGAGGACAATATCAAGGCTCAATAAGGAACAAACGATGGCAACAAGACACACTCAGTGAAGGAACTGTGTGGGCTGCAACAACCAATTTTTATGACACAACACGACTCAGAAAAATATAGGGTGCTCGAACTTCACAGGATACACACGAGATAACTCCATTATCCCTGCAGGTTCCCAAGGTGTGTGCTAGATACAAAGGCGATGATGAAAGAGAACCGGTTCCATACGTGAATCCCTAGTGAATATTTGGGAAGGGTGACAGACTTCCAGAGATTTGTAAGGGTTGTGAGGAGACTCCAGACTGGTCCCCAACGCAAGGATGGGAAGCAACACCAGAATGGGAAGAGAACCCCCTAACAGGCTAGCTTTCCCAGCTATAACTGCATGCGCCCAGCTCGACACATGTCTTCCTGCAGCCACTTGTGTTCCACTTCGCACTAGTTCCCTTTCCCGGGAACTTAGGACAACACCATTCATGTCCACCTTAGCCTTTAGGAAATAATAATAATAAAATATTATTCCCCTAGAGGTAAGCCCTCTAGGTTAGCCTCTAGGCCTAGACACTTAGCCCCCTCCCTCACCCTACCTAGTGGATCTTAGTCCCCCATAACTCTTTCTTCATGGTCGGTCTACACGCAACGATGTAATTATATTAAATATATGAGCATTTACACATATACAATAGTAGGCTCACTGGCCTTTGCATCTAGGCTCTCTAGCCTAATCACCACATAAGCCTCCTAGATTATTATAACTCGAATCACTAGCCTATCAAATATATTTACAATTCATAATTACAACTGGGGCTCTACCTGGGGATATTACAATCCCCTCCCCTTATTTTTGCACTATCCTCAATGCAACTTTTTTATACATATACAATTCAAAAATTCTTCAAAAAGCTCCAAGATTTATCTATTGGAAGCTTATTATCCACTTGGTGCTCTACTTTCAAGCACCAATTCTAGTGTTCATACTGCAGCTGAAATTCAATTGCTCTATTCCATAGAGTTGCTTTAGGAAAGAATTCAAACCATTGTTCCTTGTTACATGTTTCAATTAAACCTCATTTAAAGCATCGCCTGGTTGTAGATCCACGACGTTCCACCCATCCTTAGATCTCACTATTGATAAACTCTTAGCAAGCCTATGAATCCACATACATAAACACTCTTCTCCTACACCTTTTGATTGAGAATACCTTCAACCCCTAAACAGGGCTATGACTCCATCGGGGTAATGGCTTCCCAAGATAGCCATGGTCCACAATCCATATCAACATGGTCTAGGCCAAGGTACCAAACCTCAACATCACTCCAACCAACGTTCTCCCATTCCCCACATGCATGTCCCACCCCAGGAGTGAACACCTTCTCTGTCACATAGTCCATCGGTTGATACACCTCCCTTTCCTTGGGCTTCAACAACATGTTGGCTCAAGAAGTCTCAGAGCACTGTGGCTCCGAGAGTTCCAACTTCCCTCAGAGATTTTCAATCAACATCTTCCCTGAGCTACTCTTTGTATTCAACATTCTAACTTTAATCAACATCATCTCATCTACATCACCCACATGAAGTTATCATGAGAGAACATAAAATAATTCATTTAGGAACACAAACTTAGTTCAAAATGGAATTCAACTTTTCCCCCAAAACATGAAATTCTATTTCATAATTATTCTTGGTTGTTTCCATATTATGAATGCAGTCGTCCTTATGGTTTTCCATAGACACCAAACTGCGTACCATTTTTCCTGCAATGCTTCATCTTGCATACCTCCAACAAATTATCAGTATTTCATGTACATCATAATTCAATTGCAATATGTACAAAACCTTATGTAGTGATTTTAGAATTGCTTGCACCTAGAAATTCAATCACAATTACCAAACAATTTAATAAAATAGAATGACTCATCATTCTATGCATATGCATGTTTACAGTAATATATGTAAGTTCATTACTTCTTTTTATAAAGAAGAAAATTTACTGTAGTCAATGCTCGTGTGACTACTTAACTTGTAGCTTTCCTGTTGCAATATATAACACCTCCCTGAAATGTCATCAACTTCATGAGTTCACAACATTTCAATTGTTTGTAACAATTACTTCCATGCAATAATATATATGCATGTACTTACAAAACACATTCAACCATTGCATTTAGTACACAATTCTATCACTTACTATGCACGAGTGTAATTCTCAATGCATACTTATTCAGTGCACCTTGCATTGAATTACACAATTCTCTTTATCTCATTCATGTATCTCACCATCCATAAGTTGGAATTATGGCCAATGTGTTGACACATTCTCCACACACTTCATATTGTCTTCCCAACTAATTGGATGCCTTCCTTTTTGACCCGAACACTACACCAAGAATATAATTATGTGGTGTTCATTAGTGTTAGCAAAAAAGTTGCATCCCAATTTTTATTTAAAGGTAGTAAGCTTTTAGTACCTATGTGGCTCATAACCTTTCCATATCCATACCTTGCCATATCCAACCATGTCCTTGTCTCATACATGACTAGCTTACTAGAATTCATTTCTATAACAAGTTCTTATCTTTTAATTCTTTAGTTATTACCCCACAACCAAATTAACATGACATTCTCCTATGTCAGTGTGTGCATTCAAAGATAAAAAACTTTGAATTAATACAAGCCTCCAACCTTTACCACATCTAGTGGTATGCATTCAATAATATAATCATGTGATTTTCAAAAATAACTTTGGCTGAGGAAATTCTTACCTAAATTCCCTTCAGCAATTATGTAATAAGAGTAATAAACTCATACCTGCATGACTGGCATTAATAAATTTTATACTACCTAAATGTCTGATGGAAGTAGAATCTTGCATGCTTCTTTTATCAAACTTATAACCAACACTTCAGCTTTTTGTTGCTTCCCTCCTTATGTAGCAACATCATCAACAAGACTTGCAACATGAAAGAATTTATTTTTCTGCTTATGGTTGTTCAACCAATCCCAATTCAATTGTTGCTACTAGAATATCAGCAACTTCTTTCCCATGTGCAACTTTTCCTTGTTGATCCCAGAAGTCTTCAATTCTTCCTGGATTCCTGAATCTTCTTGTTCTCCTACTATGATCACTGTGCATGATTATTCCTACCCTGAGCACTTTCTATCCAAATCACTGATCTAGGATCTTTTGACTTATTAAAGAATTGTATTAAATGAGCATAAACAAAAGTACACCATAAAGAAGGAAAAGTTCAAAAGGAAAGAGACATAATCATGCAATATGAACACAAAGAAATTGATAACGGAGTTCGTCCCTGGTGGACTATGTCTCCGGGTCTTGCTCTCAAATGGGTAGGTCTTTTTATTAACTCCACAAAAGAATTGGGAAAAATACATAAGTATACCTCATTTTGGAGTTAAGATACAAAAGTTTTGCTCAAATCAGAAAACTAACACCACCACTGCATTCATGGCATCATTTACCTAATAATGATTGTCTCCATGCCTCAATCCAAGTCGGATACTTTCAGGCCCAAGAGGCACCCTTTCCTCGGTTTGCGTGCTACTTCTCCTACAATTAATGACTGGACTATCTCGGAATCCATGCCAAAAATCTAGAAAATTGCGCCCAAATCTGTATTGTACGGATGTGCTTAGTCTCACATGTCTTGTTCGTCTTGTGTGTTTGCACTGATCAAACCCCTTTTAAATAATATAATCCGGTGGTTATGCAATAATGAGGAGGTTGGTGGAGTGGTTAGCGGAGGCTAAGTTAGTCGGTGGTTAGGTGGAGGTCGTAGGGTCGAATCTCATGGTTCTCCCCTTTTTGGCAAATGGTTACAACAAATGTGGGCACGCTCCGCTAAATATAGCGAGTGGTTACAAACTGGCGGAATGTTCTAAATATAGTTGAATATGCTAAATTTGGTGGATGTTTGGATTAAGCCCCTAAGAGGGTGAAATATTATGGTTGTATGGGATAAATCATGTGATCAGGGGTTGGGCTGAAGACCTAGCCCCTTTCCTTTGGTGCTCATATATAGTTTTCAAACTTAAATAATATTAGAACCATATTATAAACAAGAAACATTGTATGGTGTAATGGTTGCGCGGGTTTGTGGGGCCTTTGGGCTAGTGAGAGGTCATGATTTCAACTCTTGGGGAGTCATAAAACTTTTACCCATCAACCATTGAAGGGTTTCCACGTGGAATCCCATGACTGGGCCACGTGGCCCCATATAACTTGTCCACAAAACTGCCACTTGTCACAATCTGATTTGCCCATGAAACTGACATGTGTCATCACCTAACTTGACCACGTGTCTGCCATCCTTTCCATGTCATCCCATGTCACTTAGATGTATGGATGTGCCATGTATCACCCTTGCAGTGGTGCTACGTGTCACTTTGACTTTTTGACTTTTGACCAAGTTTGACTGAACTTTGGTTGCTTATAAATTTTGATCTGTAACTCTGTTTGATGAACCGTTTGCACCATTAGAAATATTGCGACGCGCTCTTCGCGATCATGACATTTTCACTAAGTTTTTGAAACTTTGAATGTTTGCCCTTTTGTTGTCTACTAAAGCCATTCTGAGCATTTTGATTTTCTTCTGTGTGTTCTGAGTTGTTCTTAGCCTGCTCTGGATCCTTTTTGGATCAATCACTCTTGGCTACCTTTTCATTTATAGGCCCAAACTAAGTTGATATTAACCTTCAACTTTCATTAATTTCTTAGATCCAACTATCCCAACAAGTACTTGGATGAATTAAATTCCAAACCAAATTGTTTTATAGACTCTGGATTATTCAACCTCCAGTTACTCTTCAAGACTGAACTTCTTCAGCCCTTTCCCGACAGAATACTTTAGAACTTGAGATTTCCTCGTACTCTCCTCTTCTATTTTGATAGTTACATAGAATTAATTGAAATTCCTTCTTTTACCTTACCATCATAGATTCAAGTGATACATCCAACATCTTGGGTTGCCACTCATGGCTCTATGTCACTTAAGATGGATTCTTGTCAGGAACCATCTCCTCTGCATTCAAAACCATGCATAAAACCATTTTCTTCTTCCTGGTTCCTTATTGATTTCTCTTTAGAATTCATTTCATGTTTAAATTATTCTTGACTTGATATCTCCATGCTCTTGTGGAAATACCTTCACACCTTTAGAGTGCATCAACAATCCTCTATTATTCTAGCTTTCCTCCCTGGAGTGTTGACATGCATTCCTATTAGTTGGATATCTATCTCATGATTTCTTCTTCCATTATCTTAGGATGTTCATGGACTTGACTCCATCTAGGAGTTTTTCCTTGTCTAATTTGCATACTTTCCATCACATATTATGCTGATATTAATTTTCAGCATTCCATTATTATTTGGATTCCTCTGATTCAGCTCCTGCATGAACGAATTATAATTCCATTCATGTTCTCTGAGTAACCTTGGTTAGTTAAGACCAACTTCTTTCTTGAAGCAATTTGATTTAGCCTTCTGACATGCATATTCAAGTTCCTTCATGCCATATTTGATGACCTTCATGCCATGCTTCCACTGCGTATTTTGATAGCAATAATGGAGGTGTTACCTCCAATCTGTAGGATTGATCCTTGGAGATGTCACATCTTATCTCCAAACTCTTTCATATTCCATAAAACCTTCTTTATTCCCATGCTTTGTATCTCCATATGAACTTATGGTTTATGCATTATAATGTATCGCAGATGGATTTCTCAAACTAGCATTCACATTTGATGTGCAGAGATTGTCACCTAGACTGTCTTCCCCAAACAAGAATTCCATTTGGGGTTTCCATGTTGCTTATCGAACCCAACATTTAATCCAATGACTTCTGAAAAATATCAGATGTAGAATAAATAATTTTCCCTGTTCTTCTTCCTTCTTTCTTCTATATGAAGACATCTCTAGCACTTTTTATGTTTTAATGTAACCATTACATCTGAAATTCTCTTGCTGAGATCTTTCCAATGCCTACTTCCTTTCTCAATTCTGAGCTTTGAGCAGAAAGCTATGATCTTTTAAAACTTGTGCTCTTCTTTGATGCATTCCTTGTGCAGTTGATCTCTTTTCTCTGAGCTAATCCTTATCTGATTTAGATGTTGTTTAACTCTGCAAAAAAATGTGTAGTCAATCAAAATTGTCAGGCCATCAGTCCTTAACAATTTCTACAATATTCCTAAATCAATTTGATTCAAGGAAATATTTCAGATTTCATTTTGTGGTTCTCGATCAATCAAGAATCCCTGCGGATCTTTTATTTCTAATCTCTGCACTGCTCTGCAATAATTTTTGGGCACTAGCCCCTTTCTCTCAGCCCCCAGCCCATGCGACCACTCGCTGTGGCCCAATGCTAAGTTAATGGTGCTTATTCAGGACTTCGGGCTTCCGGATTTCAAAAGTCCATCTTCAAAAGTTCCTAACTCCTTTGTCTCTGGGGTGTTGATATTCCATAGTAGATCTCCACTTGTTGTGTGTCCTTCAACATATCGACAATTGTCAATCATTCGACACTTCGGGCTTCGGGGTTTTGTGGCCGACTCGTTCCATTTTCCTCTGGAGTCTCCTTCCTCTGGTGTTAGTCTCCTATTTCCACGCATCCACTAGCTCAAGGTTTCGATGTTCAAGAACTATCATGTCACATCACTTAATTCCTTTCAATTTGTGGGGGCACGGTTTGGACTAACCCGTCTTTCTCCCCACAATTCTTCTGACACTGACATGTAACCCCTCGGTGATACCGCGGTTTGGATTGTGGGGTCGTCTTGGGGAATTAAGTCCCGTGAAACTTGGGTCCCTGCAATGCCTCCTGGTCGTCGATCTTGGTGTATGGTGATCAATGCCAGTGTGGGCCCACTAACCATGCTCAAACAGAGTGCCATGTGGCAGAATACTAGCAGCTGACATGTGGCCCAATCAGATAGGTGACATGTGTCACATTCCAAATGGTATTTCAATCTTTGACTGGTCCAAAACCCACTGACACATGGCACACATCCCATGTGTCCATGTCATTCCCAATGACATCATCATGCCACGTCACTCTAGAATTTTGGGCTTTGGAATTTTTTACGCCTGCTTCCTTTCAGTCTCCCAAATTCCAAATTTTTGGACTTCTTTACCCTCTGGGTCCACATAGTACAATTGTCCACAATCTAGGTGGGGTCACGTGGCAGGTATAGGAGAGGTCCACGTCACCTCCAAGTGACGTCATCATGACTCACTACTTCTGCTCTTCGGGGCTTTGGAGCTTCAGGCTTCGAGAGTTCTCTCCTCAACACACACTAATTCTCCTAAACATTGAAATGCATAACAAGACAATCTGCTAACATGTGTCCCTTTTGACGGACAGTCCGTATTACTCCATACTTCAAAGCATCGGGAGTTCTCTATCCTTCATACAACATCGTAACTTCCACCCTTGGCTTGATCCAATGGTTTTGGTCCAACTTCGGCCCAATCCAACGATCGATCTCTTCTCCCCAGATCTACATTGTAGATCCACTTCGGGGACTTCAGGGCTTCGGCCTCTTCCACTCTATAACACATACTTCATCGAAGTCCCGAATTCTTAAGGACTTGCAGATTAACCCTCCTTCACTTTTCTCCAGATCTGACGATCGAGAATTGTCCTCCTTCTCCTGAACAGATTCTAATGACCCATATTACTCTGCAGCCCATTACCACGTCTGTCATGTTTTTATAATACTGCTACACCTCCTAATCTTTGTAACATGAGCAAGGTAACCTATTGGCACTCAGAATGCTCTGAGGTTCAAAATTTGTTCTTCTTGACACAATTTCCCTCTGAAACCTTGGTTCCAATGACCACTTAACTGGCCCATCCAGGCTCAGTTCTTAAACCTTGGCTCTGATACCAATTTGTAGCATCCCTAGCCACCAAAAGGCCAGGAAACACCACTACTTGGACACTTTACTTAGCTCTGATACCAATTTAATACCAATTTGTAGCATGCCCAATCATAACCTGCTGGGTTGTGCCACACAGAGATTCTTGCAGAAACATCATACACATCTAGGCCACCTAGGCTAGGACATGCTACCTCATAGAAATGACAATTATCATGTGCATATATATAAACATAAACATACAACATATTCTGCTAATACACAGATTAATGTGGAAATAATAGTAAGCCTACACATACATCATCTACAGGAATTACTTATCAATTATAACACATGTACAAATACACATCATGTAAATGAACATAAAAGTGGTACTTATGTTTTAATAGAAGACCACCAACTATGTGTAGACCTTCCACAAACCTCCCATCCTTAGACCATGTTGCTCATCACGCTCAACAATGGGTCACCCCTGAGCTGGGACTAAGCTCCAACCAGGGAAAAGGATTCCTAGACTAGTCTAAGGTTACTAAAATTGCAGAGTGCAACTAGAAGGATTCTCTCCAAGATCCTACTTACACCCACTACTCACGGACTCTCATTCCCCACATGCTTGTTCCACCCCTGGAATATGCACCTTCACTGTTCCACAGTCCATCGACTGTTCCACTTCCCCTTTAAGGGTCTCAGCAACAAGTTGGATCAGGAATTCTCAGAGCTCCGTAGCTGGTGTTGGACTCTCTCTAGGAGAAAATCACTTCCCAACAAACTCTTTCACATGGAGAGAGTTTCTCACAGGCCTGACAACCTACATCTTCAACCACAGGCCTAACAACTCACTTATTCAACCAGCTTCAACTCAATTCCATCAAGTGAGGACAATATCAAGACTCAATAAGGAACAAACGATGGCAACAAGCCACACTCAGTCAAGGAATTGTGTGGGCTGCAACAACCAACCATTATGACACAACACGACTCAGACAATTACAGGGTGCTTGGACTTCACAGGATACACACAGGATAACTCCAGTAACCCCGAAGGTTCCCAAGGTGCATGCTAGATATAGAAGTGATGATGAAGGAGAACTGGTTCCATACGTGAATCCCTGGTGAATTTTTTGGGAAGGGTGGCAGACTTCCATAGATTTGTAAGGGTCGTGAGGAGACTCCAAAATGGTCCCCGATGCAAGGATGGGAAGTAACACCAAATTGGGAATCGAACCCCCTAACAAGGTATCTTTCCTAGCTATAACTACATGCGCCCAGGTCGACACCTATCTTCCTGTAGCAACATTCATTCCACCTCGCACTTATTCCCTTTCCCGGGAACTTAGTGTTGTTGGGAAAAACACCCTACGGACTAGCAAGTTAGGGTAAGACATTGCATGCAGATTTGACCGAATAGAAACTACTTTTTTACCTACATCCCAAGATTGAAACCCCTCTTTCTCAGTAAATGCATGGAAAAGGACCACCTACCTTATTACTTGCGTTCGATGTAGATCCCCCGTTGTGCTCGATTACTTGTTTGCGTTGCTCCTTCCAAAGATGACCTACACTCAAGACAAACAACAACTATGCATGCATGCTACT
The DNA here is from genome assembly GCA_009831015.1 of Picea engelmannii. Classification (NCBI taxonomy): domain Eukaryota; kingdom Viridiplantae; phylum Streptophyta; class Pinopsida; order Pinales; family Pinaceae; genus Picea; species Picea engelmannii. The sequence goes on along the minus strand of ML801719.1, from coordinate 170,125 downwards.
TCTATACTCAAGGGTTAGAAATCGAACATAAATCAATCAAACTATAGACAATTCATGATTTGGGATGGGAAAAGAATTCTTTTTATTACGTAAAGTGAATCAACTTACAAAAGCTGAGACCGACCACCGTTCCTTGAACCTGATCCTGGGATCCTCTTCTTCTGTCCTTCAACTGCTTTGCTTTAAATCTCCTTTGGCATGAGGAAACGCTAAAGGGTTGGGACAATGGATTACGTAAATGGGCAGAGTTTCTTCGCTATATTTTTTCCTCCTCCAAATGGTACGCCTACCCCTTCTTTTATAGGCTAGAAGGAGCTAGGGTTTTGGACGAACCCTCTTCCATGCATGGCCGGGAGTTTCAGTTAACTAACCCATAGATTTTTGTTCTGTCGGCAACTTTCCTTTTTTCATGCTTTGTTAGGTACACGCGGACTGTTGTGAGTCAGACAGCGTGTACACGTGTGCAGTAATGGGTTAGGGCACATGGGCCTTGACACAATAGGATTTTCAAAGAGTTGTTCAACAGAGTTTTGGCAAAGAAGGGATATGAGTTGGCCTGATGCCAGGTAAGCATGTGTGGTGCAATTTAGGGTTATAACACTTAGGACAACATCGTTCATGTCCACCTTAGCCTTTAGGAAATAATAGTAATAAAATATTATTCCCCTAGAGGTAAGCTCTCTAGGTTATCCTCTATGCCTAAACACTTAGCCCCCTCCCTCACCCTACCTAGTGGAGCTTAGTCCCCCATAACTCTTTCTTCGTGGTCGGTCTACATGCAACAATGTAATTATAATAAATATATGAGCATTTACACATATACAATAGTAGGCTCACTGGCCTTTGCATCTAGGCTCTCTGGCCTAATCACCACATAAGACTCCTAGCTTATTATAACTCAGCTCACTAGCCTATCAAATATGTTTACAATTCATAATTTCAACTGGGGCTCTGCCTGGGGATATTACACTGGTGTCATAATAGTTTGTCTTGAATGTGAAAATTGGTGACAGTCGCACATGTAACCAAGATCTGATAGGTGGTGGCGAAGTCTAGATCTTGCTGATAAAGTTGGGGCCACTCATATGCTTCATGTCCACAGGAATGGAGCACAATGGTGAGTGCAGTGACATGAGGTCGACTAAGGCAATCAACGACATGATTTGAGATACATGTCTTATACTTGATGTTGATATGGAACTGTTGCAGGTAGGTGGACCACTTTTGATGGAATTTGTTCTATAATTTCCCCTGTGTCTGTATGAACTCCAGAGGCTTGTGATCAATGTGTATGATCATCTCCTTTCCCATAATGTAATATTTCCATTGAATACAGTCTTGTACAATGGAATACATTTCCTTATCATAGGTGGGGTATTTCTAGACAGTATCTGAGAGTGTCTCACTATGGTATGCCACCGGATGACCGTGTTGAGTAAGAAATTCACCCACAACATAGTCAGATGCATCAATATCAATCTTGAATGGTTGTTGCAAATCAAGAAAGGAGAGTACTAGAGATGAGCACAAGCGATGCTTCAGATCATCAAATTTTCATTGTTGTTCCTTCCCCCACGCGAACTTGTCCTTTCCATCACCCTTGGTCATCTGGCTAAGGGCCCATGCAATATGGGAGAATCCCAACATGAACCGTCAGTAGAAGTTGGCTAGTCCCAAGTGTTATAACCCTAATTTGCACCAGACATGCTTACCTAGCATTAGGCCATCTCAGATTCCTTCTTTGCCAAAACATTGAACAACTCTTCTTAAAAACACCTTTTATAAAGGCCCATGCGCCCTGCTCCATTACTGCACACGTGTACACGCTAGCTAACCCAAAACCGCCTGTGTGTACCTACAAAAGCACGAAAAACGGAAAGTTGTTGACGAAACACACAACTTTGGGTGAGTTAACTAAACATTCCGTCCATGCATGGTTGAGGGTTCGACCAAATACCTAGCTTCTTCTAGCCTATAAAAGAAGGGTTAGGGGTCCCATTTGGAAGAGGAGAATCATAGTAAATAAACTATACCCGATTGTGCATTCCCTTTGTCCCAACCCTTTAGCCATCCTTGTGCAAAGAGAAATATAGAGAAAAGAAGTAGGAGGACAGTTGAAGAGGAGCCCAGGACCAGGTTCGTGGAGCAGTGGCCGACTTCATCATTGTAAGTTGATTTGTTGAAGTTAATAATAAAGAACTACTTTTCCTGTCCCACCATATGAGGTTTTCATGGTTTATTGCATACATGTTTATCGAATCTCTAACCCATTAATCTATATATCAAACGCATGTGGAGTTTTTTGTTTGTCTTGTGTGAATGCAGGTCAGCCTTAGGAGGAGAGTTGCATTCAAAGAGCAACCAAGCGTGAAGCAGGATCAATATCAAATGCATGAAATAACGTATTCTCACTTGATCTTCTTAACTATGTATTTGCTTAAGAATAATGGGGATGAGGTCCGGGACAACGGTAGAAAGTAGGAATCTTTAAGTCTTTTATGCATGCATAATTAAACCCTAAGTGCTAGTTCATATGGGGATTTCCCACTCACATCAGAATTGGCGACCATACTGGGGAAATCTCTAGGGTTTCTGGGAATATTTTTGGGTATTTTTAAGCACTGGTTTCATTTCCTATTTTTAAAGTTTCTACAAAAGTCTGAGCTAATAGAGATTCTGGTCTTCCATACCAGTTATCTCTGTTTCTTTGCTTGACTAAATTTTATTTTTTTTCTGAGACCCACAGAGGTACACACGGCCTGTAAAAGGTATGCACGCGTGTACCCATGCACTACATTCTCACAATGCGCATGTACACGCTAGCTGAGGAAGTGTCAGTCCTGTGTATGATTCTAGAAAATTTCTTTTAGAGAGACAGTCATCCTCTTCCCTGCCAGAATTAGTCCTTCTCAGGGGTTTTCTGGAACTCTTTCTAGTCTTTGTTGTTTGCAATCTATAGCTTAGGTTTCACCTCGGATTGGTTTGTTCTATGAAGTTTTCCTTGAATTGTTTTCTTTTTTCTGTTAAAGTAAGTGTTTGAGTCTTCAAGAGATTTTGGTTCTCAGTACCAGTAGTCTCTGCCTAGGCTGGCTTTCTTGGTTTTTCATTTGTTTCAAAGTTTCAGATATACACGCGGCCTGTTTAAGGCCAACATGTGTGTACATGTGCTCTGACTTTACACTGCGCACGCTTGTTGTTGAATTGTCAACAGTGTGCTTGTAGAGAGAATTTTTGTTGAAGGTAAGGTAGTCATCCTTTCCTTTGACAAGATTTATACCTCTTAGGTTTTTGGGTCTCTGTCATAGCGGTCAGTAACTTAGGTTTGATCACAGCAATAGCTTTTTTTTTTCATTTAGAAGTTTTTCTCAAAATTTTCTTTTATAGGGTTTTTAGACAAGTGTGAGAGTCCAATTTTAATTTGCTTGTGTGTGATTTTTAAGGTGACTCTTTGCGATCTGCGCTTAGGCTATAAGTTTTCTTGGTTTTGACTTGTTGATATTTTTCCTTTTTTCTTTGTGAGCATTCAAATAATAAAAAAAAAATTATTTATTTGTTTGGTTAAAAAGTGTTGTTTTGCATTAGTAACCAGGGAAAAGTCTTTTCTTTCATAAGTTCTTGATGGTTTACTTAGATCATAAGTAGCTCATAGACGAGTGAAATCCTGCTTTGAGTTTGTTGTTCAAAGATATTAGAAATTTTTTTGAGTTTGAAACATTGTTTAAGAGTTGAGTTAAGTAAAGGTTTTTGTTTCTAGATTTATGTTTATTTAATTACTTTCGTCTTTCAAACATCACTAGTTTCACTTTTATAACCTTTGACTTAAGACAAGCCATAAAAATTAATGCTAAATCTAAAATTCATTAGACTTTTTATGTTTGTAGGGTCAACCAACTAGTTTATGGTTAGGGCCTTGAATTAGGTTGGAGAGGAAACTCTTCAAGGCCATTAAAATCAAACATTGGAGTCTAAGTTAGGGAGTGTCAAAGTCCAATATCGTGAAAGTTATCCAGGACCCCCCTCTAACATAGGGGATAAACACGAGGTCGCGTGCAAAAAAGCAGTGGAGATAACCCCTCTAAAGCTAGACCAATCGTAGTGGAGAACACATATAGAGGGCTTGTCTTGGGATTTTGTCGATTGCATTTTCCACAGAGCTTTGTGGGTCTCGAATCCATTCGAGGTCCTCAGTTGTCTTCCGGACCACTTGCACCCTTGACATGTTTCGGGCTCGATACCTTGCTCATTGTGGTCTACCCGACTTTCAACTGTACCCGCCTGGTAACTGTTCGTGCGCTGGCAACCTAGTTGCCTATCTTTTTAGGGACATACATAGGTGATTGCGGGGGTATACTGCGGTACCTAAGACAGACATCGGGCCATGCTTTGAAGAGTATACCTGGAGGATGCTTCAGTGTTCGAGTTTCACTTGTACCGGTAAGTTGATATAGTATTGGTTGTTGTAACTTTTCTTCCAATTAGTTTAGTGTTTGCTTGTTTTATCTTATAGGGACTTTTTTAGTGTGTGTTGTTTTTTAAACAAATAGAAAGCCCTAGAGTGTCTTTGATATTATCACACAGTGGAGGATCATGAGCTTTGCCAGTCACAAAGGCTTCTGGGCCTATCATCGGTTACACTAGAGCCACCCTCGCCACCACTAAGGTGAAATCTACACCAACAAGGGTCTTTTGAACCGACCGGGTCACAAGAAATTGTTCCCGACCAACATCCGGAGGAAATGACCATTTTAGACTTTGGAGCGAAAGCTCTTAGTCCACCTAAAACTCCAACCACTGATATTTTGGCACCCATCATCATACTGATTCACCCTTATGAGTGCCAGACAGTGTCGCACGCAACAATGGAAACAAATTTTGTCACTCCTTCTGGGATTTCTTCAAATCCCACTACAGTTGTCACCACAGTAGAGTTTCCACCTCCTAACCCACCGTCACTGGTCTGAGCCACTATGGTCTCGACTGCCTCTACCTCGTACAGTGGTCCAATCCTGTCTATGGCGGTGACCACAACCCCTTTTACACCAAGTGTGACAGGCCCTCCGTTCTCATACATGATGCCTAGCTCAGGTACAAGTCATGTACTTTCCTACTCCACTTTACAGACTTTAGGTCTAGGGGTAGGGATCTCTAACGCTCCTCTGCAAGGCCACATGAGGGGAAATTCAACTCCTTTTAACACTTTCCCTTACGGGGGAGGTCATATACCTCCTTCATCCCCTTCACTCGGTGGCACGCATCAGTAATCCATCGGGCCACCTGCACACCATAGTTTATTTGGAGCAGGGAGTCAAGGACCACCTTCACATAATATGTCGGTAGGTTCAACATTGTTTTATTTGTTCGGTGCATTTGGTAACAATGTCTTCTCGTCAGTTTCTTTCCCGACTGGGGGCAATCTTGGTTTCGGACAACCTATTCCTATGCAGGGTATTATTCCTACACAGGGGGCAAACCCAAGAACTTCTTCCACATCAGGACCTTGGAATTCTTGGCAGGGATCCGTTCCCTCGTCAGGAATGTCGATCTGGGGCAATTATTTTCACAATCAATGGAACCTCGGACAAGGTACTATGCCGATCCCCACGGGATCAGCATGGGGCAACCCTTCCCAAAGCCCTCCAAATGTAATGCACACCCAACCATCTACATCCTATTTTTGGAATCAGTCGATGATGTCTCCTCACACACAGAATATGTACGCTGGTCATGGCAATGGTTTTTACTAGAACCCAGGCCAGCAGGAACTTTTCCTGGCAACCTGGTGCCAGTCAAACACCAGGTCCCTTTTTCCCAGGTTATCACCAACAACCCAAACTACCTTTCCTGGCAACCTTGCATTTTCCAGACTTAACAAGGTTGATGAATGACCTTATCTGTCACAGTCCGCGTTGGCCCCCTATGTCGACGAAGTTACATTCCGACATACCAAATTTCATAGCTAAAGTGGCGTACTCTTTAGTCCAGCAAGCTTCAGCCAACATAGATCCAACTCCTGCACAAGAGTTAGATCCGCTTCTAGAGCCTATTTGGGCTCAAGGTTCTCTCACTGACACCGATTCGTTAGACTTATTCTTTCCCTCCGATGAAGCAGTAATTGAACCAATGACTAGTCTGGACAAACCCTGGGATGATCTTCATCACAGATCATACTTTCTCCCAGAGTTAAGCAGAATCGAAGTTGGAGAATTCACCTTGACTATGACTGGAGATAGGTCTTATCCTATTAATCCCTTAGCTACACATGAGGTCTATGTTGAGGGTAATATGGAAACCATCGTTGAAACCATACCTCAAGAAGTATTACTCATAGGCAGGTCACCATGGGTAACTTTTTGTAACATATGTATAGTCTTTGTACTATTACTTTCTAGTTTCTTTTAGTATTATGGACGTGTCATTTTTTATGTTATCTTTCGTCACTGTGGCAGATGTCAAGTGAATCTGAGGTGTTCATTGGATACGTAGACGATGCTAGCCAACACACTCAGAGGCTTGCCTCCGCAGCTTGGGTAATTTTTACACCTCGAGGCCATTTATTATCTTTCAGATGTATATGCTTAGGTGACACCACAAACAATGTCGTCGAGTATAGTGCAGTTATTGAGTTTCTTYGTGACGCCCTGTCATTTGGTATCTCTCATCTCTAGGTCTATCTCGAAGCTCAGCTAGTTGTGTCTCAGTTAAATAGAGTCTACCGTGTTCATGATCTGACTTTACACCGACGATTCCTTAGGGTACGTCTCTTAGAACGAAGCTTTGATTATATTACATATTTTCATGTTCCTAGGAGATTAAACCAAATTACAAATACTCTAGCTAATCAAATTTTAGATTGGCATCTCGCACACATATGAAAGGACATACACATAAACATGTAAATACATTTTTAAAGGAAAAAATGATCCATAAGATACAAAAAGACATAAAAATCCATATATAATATCATAGTCACCAAAGTACATAGGTGGACGCAAGTGCCTCAAAAATATGACCAACAACGAGTCATGGGGCTTGTGCCCTCAAAAAATATATACAAGTAGTTCTCTCAGAACGTGAAAATTCTAACTAAGGTCAGGGCCAGTGGGCCCTGTTGTACTGATCAACAATGTTTTCCAAACGCTGAAACAATCGGACCCATGTCTGTGGTGCCCCCACTACATGAGGCTGCATAAATGGTGAAAGATACTCAATCTCTGCCATAGGGACCGTGCGAGTGAGTGAAGTAAAGTTTCACTCGACTCGTCTCAACACCCTCTCAGCCTCCCCGGCTGGAAGCTCTCTTGTTGATTCTGGTCTCCCTATGGTGGCAGGGGCGGCCCCTGGCAAAGGAAGACGCCTATTGCTTGCATAGTCTGCAGGTCACACTGGTCCCACATATGCACACAACAGACACATATCCGTCAAATACTCTATTATAAAAAAATGATATATAAAAAAAAACATAAAAATTACATATGTTTCACAAAAAAAAAAACAATGATGTAAATTTACCCATCTCTCCTCGCTCCTCACTAGGAGGTATTGGTATCTCAGGATCTCTCGAGAAATCAATCCCATCATAAGGGTAATCCTCTATGACTGGGATCTGTCACGACAACCAAGTGAAGAAATCATCGTCAAAGGACTCATTGGTCCTTCCACCACCCTGTCGTGGCAGTAACACTGCCCATCTACAAACTGCAATAAGAGAGGCTTGATGTCCTCGTACCACTACTCAAGGACTAAATCTTGAAACTCTTTCAAAGAAGAAAGAGCATAGAATGGTCTCGAACCCAAAGTTCCTTTATGTCCGCGACCGACAATCTGTCAACTGCCTCTTCATACAATCTAACAGTGCAGTTCTCCAGTAAAATATTTGTGCATTTAAGCACTGGAATGCACAGTTCATCTATGCACGGGACACCTGATGTAGAGCCGTAGAACCAGTCATCCGCCCAATAAGAAACACAATCGCCTGCAGTGATAAGTCAGTAATATTGCTTATGGGCATATGTGATCTCAATCAGTCTGTACCAGCCTCACAATAAAGTCCTGTCAATTCCGCTATGTTATGTTGCCCCGAGGTAAATGTCTGGAAGTTTACTAGTTCCCCTCTCCTGGAGAGGCTAGTCAAAAAGTATATGTCCTCTGTCGTGGGCACCAGTGACTACCCCTCTAACGTAAAGGCCTCTGCATCAGGATGTCAATAATCAACCAAGGCATTCAGTAGCCTAGGTTGTGCCTGCATAAAAGGACATAAGAATAACTTGAGCAACCCACATTGCATTAAGGCAACCACAGCATTGGGTTCTTCCCCAACCAACTCACTAACCTCCTCATGCTCTCTTTCCCTCCAGTGAACATACATCCTGCAAAATACCAAGTTCAGGAGGGTTAACCCTTGTTTTTAAAAAAAATTCATTCAATAAGGGGTTCCACGCGGACTGTAATGATGACAGTCACGTGTACACACGTGCAGTTTTTACTCTGCCCGAATGTACACATGGCCTATCCTAAGACAACCCATGTGGACCTAGGGTCGACCTTTTGAAGGTCGACGACCCCCCAAAACTTGAAACCCAAAGCATAAATAAAGATTTAAATTGCAAGAGGAGAGAGTTTATACTTACTTGATCCAGACAGATGGTTGTTTTGTCCACTGTAGCTCCTGGAATCACCACTTTTATCAAAGGGTTTTTTTTCTCCAGAGTCAATTTCCAAATCAGCAATGGTGATAATGAGTTACTAGCTTCTATTTATAGACTTTTTGGCCTCTTTTTGTCACTTTTTTGGCCCCTCTTATCATTTTCTTTAAACCAAAAACCATTTAGAGTGATTCAGGAGTTGCATTGGAAGGGTATGATGGGTTATTAGGACATTTTTTTTTAGTTTTGGGTAACTTTTGATGGTCTGTGGAAAAATATCATATGATCAACTCGAGCGTGTAGGTAAGCTTTCCGCCCTGAATTTTGTATCTCGTTGTCTTTATCCCTTTTCCATAGGATCGATCCCATCAAGTTGCGACACAGAACCACCATTGATGCTTTAGAAGTGTCACAAGTTGGTGGTAGAGCTTACCGAAACATGGATGCCCTAGGTAGATCCTGGTTGCATTATGGTGTCCATGCTGTCTCTAATCATTGTAGGCTCGAGAGTCCTTGTTGTTTTTCCTGATTACAAGTTTGAGCCTCATTTGCATGATTCCTTTTCACTCTTGACCTCACCCTCGAGATTCCCAAAATACATAACGGGTCTTCTTTTAAGCCCTTTTCAGACCCTCTAAACATGAAAAGATTGTAGAGCGATCTTGTGGCCTTTCACGCTCGTTCAACTAAAATTTGAAGTCACGTCTGTCCGACGGTAGTTTACCCCTTTTTCGGTCCAGACGGTCAACTGTATTAACAAAGGTATACTCTAAGGAACTTCATTTCTCTAGAAGAGTACTCTCAGGTATCATTTTAACCCTTTTTCGGGCATGAGGGACCAAATTTATGAAAAAGGAACCCCCACGGAGTCCATAGTTAAGCTCTTTTCAGACTCCCTAAAATTGAAAAGATCGTCGAGTGACCTTATTCTTTCACACTCATTAAAATGGTCCAAAAGAACATTCCTGACGAAGTCCATAGTTAAGATTTTTTCAGACTCCTTAAAAATAAAAAAATGGTCTAGTGATCTTGTCTTTATCACACTCGTTAAAATGGTTTTGAATAGACGTCTTTTCTGTGCTAGTTTACCCCTTTTTCGAACCGACCAGACTACCTTCGAAAAAGGTACCCCAGTGGAGTCTCCTTTTACATTTTTTTAGACTCTCTATATATGAAAAACCGTCGAGATTACCTTCTCTAGGCTCATTAAACTCACATCGAAGGACATTACCATTGTGTGTTTTATTAATCGCATTTCCATACTCGTGTATTTGGCCTAATGCCGACTCCATGTTTCTCTCAATTGAACCATCTAAAGCATGCCTTATATGCAAGCCCTGTAGCACTTTGCCTCTGCGTCTTGACACCTTTGGCCCCTGGAGGATTTTTCCCGAGTGTCCTTACTCTAAACATCAGTCTTGTCCTTGTGCCTTGAACTTGTATGTTTGCAACACTCATTTATCCTTTGTAACGTAACAGTCTTTTATTCTTTTTCCAAAATTATTGAAAAAAGACAAAAAAAAATCAAATATACCCCAAAAAGAGGAAGGGAAAAGTATTTTCTTTATTGGCAGCATAATGAATCACCCTTGGATAAAGAACATATGTCTGTTTGTTTGTCAAACTCTGGATTTCAATAAGACCTTAGGAAGATGTTCTCACTACATAGAGTTGTGTCCTCCTCTGTTTGGTTATTCTTCCAAACATATGGAGAGTTTTCGTTGCCTCCTGCCTCGTAAACTTATGTTAATGCCATGCTGCATGAGTCTCATAATTTGTCATGTTGTTGTCCAAGAATTGTTTTTTACCAAGCCTGAGTCAGCCCCTCTGTAGTTTGTCTCTTTCCCTCATACCCAGCCATCCTGAATGTCTAATCCAGTCTTTGTTCTAAATCAATGAAGCTTTCAGTCTGATCATCAAGATTCTCTAATCCATGACCGACGAGTCGTCGAAGACCTCTGGGTAGTGAATTCGTACACTCATATTACACTCATACCCGAGTTTTGAATATTTTGAAGTTGTTGCTCGAAGACCTCATCCCCAACCATCAGACCTTATTAGCTTCTACGAAGATGGATACTCTACATGTATATCTTTTTGATTTCGAGATGTAGCTCCACTGTGTATTTCTCGCGGCTAAACTTTGTATAGTTATATGACATGGATCTACAGTGTATTTGATTGGTAGCCATGATTTTATTTTATCCTGAGCATGGGTATGCCCGCCTCGGTGAGACAATTGTTATTTTTGCAGATGACACCTCCCGATTTCTGGTCCCTGGGCTCACTTGTTCAGCACATTGGTGAAGATTGTTAATGTATTTCGGCCATCAGATGCTCTTCTGATCTCACACATTAGGGGGCATTTGTTATAACCCTAATTTGCACCAGACTTGCTTACCTGACATCAGGCCATCTCAGATTCCTTCTTTGCCAAAACATTATTGAACAACTCTTCTTAAAAACACCTTTTATAAAGGCCCACACACCCTGCTCCATTACTGCATGTGTGTACATGCTAGCTAACCCAAAACAACCCGCGTGTACCTACAAAAGCACGAAAAAAAAGTTCCTGATGAAACACACAGCTTTGGGTTAGTTAACTAAGCCTTTCAACCAAGCATGGCCGAGGGTTCAACCAAATGCCTAGCTTCTTCTAGCCTATAAAAGAAGGGTTAGGGGTCCCATTTGGAAGAGGAGAATCATAGTAAAGAAACTATACCCGATTGTGCATTCCCTTTGTCCCAACCCTTTAGCCATCCTTGTGCAAAGAGAAAGATAGAGAAAAGAAGTTGGAGGATAGTTGAAGAGGAGCCCAGGACCAAGTTCGTGGAGAAGTGGTCGGCTTCATCATTGTAAGTTGATTTGTTGAAGTTAATAATAAAGAAGTACTTTTCCCGTCCCACCATATGAGTTTTTCATGGTTTATTGCATACATGTTTATCAAATCTCTAACCCATTAATCTATATATCAAATGCATGTGGAGTTTTATGTTTGTCTTGTGTGAATGCAGGTCAACCTTAGGAGGAGAGCTGCAGTCAAAGAGCGATCAAGCATGAAGAAGGATCGATATCAAACGCCCGAAATAAGGTATGCTCACTTGATCTTCTTAACTATGTATTTTCTTAAGAATAATGGGGATTAGGTCCGGGACGACGGTAGAAAGTAGGAATCTTTAGGTCTTTTCTGCATGCATAATTAAACCCTAAGTGCTACTCCATAGGGGGATTTCCCACTCACAACACCAAGAAGCTCCAAATCTCGGTCAGTGTGGTCGGGGCTGGCCAATCACAGATGACTTAGATATTAGTTGGATCAACATGTACCCCATGCTCATCCAAATATACCACCACAAAGGATTTGGTGAAGGGTCTCAATACATCATCCATAAACCTCTTGAAAGTGGTTGGTGCATTTGTTAAGCCAAAGGTCATGACTAGCCATTTGAAGATACCTTATTTAGAATTGAAGGTTGCCTTCCATACATCAGTTGGTTCAATGAGAACCTGGTGGTATCCAAACTTTAGTTTAATATTGTTGAAGAAATTTACCCCCTTGAGTTGGTCAAGAAGGTCATCAATCCTGGGAATGGGGTACCAGTTCTTGACTGTGATTTTGTTTAAGGCTCTACAATCAATGCAGAGTCACCAAGTCTCATCCTTCTTTTGCACCAGTACAATCGGGATTCTGCAAGGAGAGGAGTTGGGTCTAATGTGCCCCTTCTGGAGAAGCTCTTGGATCTGACGCCTAATTTCATCATTTTCCATAAGCAAGCGACGATAGACCGGTCCATTAGGTAGAGGTGCACCAAGGGTCAAATCAATTGGATGCTTGAGTTGTCAGTGTGTCGGTACCCTTGTAGGTGAGGAGAATATGTCTATGTATTCTTCCACGATCCCGTCCACTTTCTTTTGTTGCAAAGAGAGGCTTTGTGTAGAGGCCATGGATGTGGCGGAGACCTTCTTCTTACTGTGAGCACGGATCAAAAATAAGACAAACTTCCCGGTCTTTGAAATGGCCTTACTGCATTGCTTAGAAGAGATTAAAAAAATAGCAGTAGGAGACACTACCTATGGTATCATGTACAATTTTATACCCAAAGTAATAATAACACTGTGGGGTCTAGACTCATACACAACATGACTCTTCCAAAAATATGGTTGTCCTAAAAGAACATCACAAACTTCAAGGGGGGAAATATCACACAGTACCTCATCTTTGAAAGGCTTGATGTCATATGGCAGACAACATTGTTGGCTGACACAAAGGTCTCTTCCTTGGCGAAGCCAACTGATGGTGTAGGGTTGCGGGTGCAGTGTCATTGGAAGGTCCAACCCCTTGAGGACCTCTGTTGAATCAAGTTCTTCTGACTACCACTATCGACAATGAAATGAATAGGAGCCCCCTTTACCCACCTCTGTGAGTGAAAGAGGTGTTCCCCTTCCTTTGGTTCTTCTGGTTTTCTTGGCCGGACTTTGGTGGTAGTGACAATGGAATTGGGTTTAGCATCGATAATATGATTCCCTCCTTCAGGATTTGATTCAGAATCAGAATCGACCTTTGACTCGGAAGCCTTCAGTTCGACCATGAGTGACTTCTTGGAGCGACATTCTTTGGTGTTGTTCCAAGGGATTTTATGGTACTCACACCATTTTAACGTGTCCTTCTTCATCTTCTCATTTCCCTTATTGTCTTGCTGCTTGGACTGGTTGTCCTGAGGGTGACCATATTGAATTGGTCCCTTTATTTGTGGTTTGGGGCTACCTTTTCCCTGCTTTGGCTATGAGGGGTTTGCAGATCCAAAATCTCTCCTTTTCTGCTTAAATTTTTTCTCGATCTTGACAGCGTATCTAAAGGTCGTTCCCAATGAGGAAATGTCCAAAAACTCCATTTTTGTTTGAATGTATCTATGCAAACAGTCGCGGTATTTAAGTATCGGATGACACTCAGAGTATTTGATACCCAATTTGGTATGCAGGGTATGGAAAATATTAGTGAAATATGGTACTGTCTGGTCCCTTCCTTGACGTAGGGTGGTCCATCTAGTGTACTGGTCCTCATAGATTCCAACAGGGTAGTATTGTTCTTTAATGGCATCCCGGAAGGAATCCCATGTAGGGGCCACCACAAACATTATAGATTTGTCTATGGCCCTTTGCTTAGAGTAAGTATCACACCAGCCTTTAACATGGGGAACGTCCTTGAGGAGTGAAAAGGTGATCTTTTCTCTATCAAAAAAATTGTGGACCAAAAAATACCCTTCGAGAAAATTCAACCATTTATCTACAACATCCACATCTATCAGTCCTTCAAATAATGGAATATCAAAATTTACTTGTACCTTGAAAGGGGTTGCATGACCACTTGATGAAAATGCTTCTCTTGTGGGCAGTCGTCGAAGGATCTGCACGAAGTTGTCCATCATTTTGTTCCTTTGTCGTGTGAGGGCTTCCTTCAGAAACATTTTAATAGGATCTCCTGCTCCATCATCTTTCTTTTCATCCCCCATGGTTTTTTATCGGGCTCGACGTGGTCAATATTGCAATGGATCAATTGGTTCGAGTCCCAACTTCTTGTACCCAGATCTTGTTGGAGACATGCACGAAGAAAAATAAAAGAGAAAACCACTCTGATACCACTAATATGGATTTAGGAGTGGAACGAAATGATTAATAAACTGAATACAATAAACACAGAGATATGAAGAATAACACAAATATCCAGTGAACAATATCTTTTATTGAACAATGAAATAGGCTGAAACTGTAAAACTACATAACTGAAACACTTGCTCGAATGGTGGTAGCTATCTCTGAGACGAGATGTGGCTACTACACACATCCATCTAAGCAGAATCAATTACAATGAGGCTCTAGAGGCCTTTTTGATATTACTCATGAATTCCAAAATGCTAGACATCCAAAAAACTAACCCTAGGAGGTGAAACGTCAAAAGTCATGTGGGCCCCTATGGGTAAGTTGGTACCTCAACTTCTTGGGGTCGTAACTTTTGCATATGACCTATGTTTTAGGCGCGTGATATCCCGTTGGAAAGGTATTTCATAGAACTACACATTATGTCATCAAAATCTCACTCCATCTACAGTTTGATTGTGGTGAGCCAAAAAAACAATGTTTAGGCCTCCAAAATGGCCCTGGAAGTACAACAAGATGTGCTGACATGAAAACATACAAAATAAGCCAGTTGGATTAATTGAGAGGCCACCAATATCCACCTGGAAGATATGTAGGGATTCAGACAACCCCAAAAGTGTAGAACCCACAATTACAAAGAAGTACAGAAGAACGTGTTAAACTAAAAATGGACAAGAAGAGCTAGTTGGAATAGGTGGATGGCCACCGATAGCCAACTGGATCAATCACCAAAGTCCAGAAGGATGTCATGAAGGCAGCCATGGATTACCACAAACAATTCTCCACTGAGGTGAAGGAAGAGATGGCACATCTACATAACTTGGTTCTACAAAGAAAGAAGAAGCTCTCTAAAGACCACATTGTAGTTGAATTTGAAGATCAGATTCCTAACATGAGTTTATCTCATAGAAGGGATACCAAATTTTTTAGACTCACTAAACTCTACTAGCTCAACAAAGCCTTCGTAACTCAAATTGTGAAGGAAAAAGGGCAACAATCACATACCATCCTCCACAAATTGGATTTGATGGACAAAATAATTGAAACAATCTTTAAAGCAGTCTTTGGTATTGATATCATAGTTTATATCCCCAAACATAGTGACAATGACCCTTTGGTCAAACTTGAGCATAGTCAAAGTTCAAAAGGCACAACATATGACCCTATTCTCATCCATGAAGACCTAAGACCCCATGGTGCATGGAGAGACATGGAATGGGAAAGCATAGACATGGAATGTGAAAAAATAAACACACGACCTTGCATGCTAGCCATTCTAATTACGTTTTGTCTTGTTTTATGTTTTGACTAAAACTTTTGTTCAATGCCTTTCATTTCTTCAGGTGTTATTAGTGCTTTCTAGACTTTAAATAATGTTTTTTTTACTAATTTGCTATTGCCCTCCTTTCCCACTTGACATTCCACAAATAAATATGATTGTAATTTTTTTTTTATATTATCAATATAAGGATTATCTAGTATTTTTATATTAGATATAATATTTAAAAACTAATAAAACTGAACTCTATAATTAATTACTATAAAAATTAAATAAAATATTAAAATTTTATTTCCAAAACATGAAAATAATATAATAAAATAATTAATTTAATCTTATAAATAGAGCAAATTGAAGTTTTTTTTTTAAATAAAAAAGGGGTAATTCTTATTACTTTGTTATTATAATACAAAAAAGCCACATGTCATCAGTTTGTTATCTATTTCGTCAAATTAATGAAAATCGGAACATGTGATCGTCTGTTATACTTTTAGTAAAAAACCTATTCACCATTTTCCCTGCCAATTGGAAACCAGAGTAAGTGGCGGATGTTTGTTCTTACGGTTATGTCCTAGGAATCTAAAGAAAACTAGCAACTGATGGCAAAAGAAAACAAGATAGGAATTCTGCAGCTTCTTAGTACAGAGAGTTGGGCAAGAATTGTGCAAAGTACCAGTAACAAAGAACTAGAACTAATAATTGGCAACTGGGGGTTTGTAGTCCAGAGCTCCAGTGAGAGGGTCGTTACTGGGTTGGAGCATGAAGGGCTTCGCACAAGTCGGGCAACACTGTTTTGCCGATGCATTCGAGAATGCATCAAAGAGGATGTCGATCCATTGGCTTATGAGAGCGTCCCGATGTAGCTAGTCCACCATGTGGCTCTTGAGGTTAAAGATGAGCTCTAGCTGCTCCGGGCTGAAGAGAGGTGGCGGAGCTAGGTTGAACTATGGAATTAAAATTAGCGGTGGAGGTGTCAAGACTGGGTGGTTCTCCTGCATGATGTCAATGGCTCCTTCCTTGACCGTCTCTACCTCTTCTTCAACTTTATTGATGTTGTTGTGGATTGAAACGCTTGGAGCCTTATGGAGGAATTGGGAATTCCTCCTCAATTATGCAAGTGGCGCCTTCCATGGAAACCTGGGCACTTATGCTAGTTGTATTGATGCCGGGAAACTGTAAGTCTTCTGGTATTGTGAAGAGGAGGGATTCTGGTGGAACCTGAACGAGTTCCTCCTGAATTTCCTCTACGACACAAGCCATCGGTGGAGTCCTTGGCTTCTCCAAGTGTGGAGTCCTAGCAATGGATAGGGCCCTTTCCATCTGTAGCAGTCATCTCTATCGGGCGGCGTAATTGTACCATCCTGGCACGCCTCGACCTGCCCCTCTCTCTCGACTTTGCTAAGCCAGGAGGGCTAAAAATTCTCTGAATTACTGCCAGCAAAACCCATTGCGCAGTAATCTCGTTCTTGGAGCAGGCGGGGTGGTGGAGCTCGAAGGAGAAATAATGTCAACCAAATCCAAGCAGGAGAGATAACCCCAGGGTGGACATGACCGCTATACGGACCCGTCTCCTGCAATTAATCCTCAAAACCGCCATTAACCAAACTCAAGGGAGTTGTCTTCCCTTTCTCTGCGGATAATAATGGTCGCCCTCCATTCAAGACTGAAGTGAAGGGTTACGATCGACCATATTTATGACTAGAGTCCTGGGAGAATTGCATGGCCTCCGATCACTACATAGCACCCTATCCAGAATACAACAAAAAAATGAAGTTGATATCTCACTCATTTAAAAAATTTCATAACATACACTATTCAATAAACTAAAGCTGTATAATTAATTCTTAACTATATAATATCTTTATTTAAAACAATTTACATAATATATACTATTAAAACTATATAATAAATTCATAACTACATAATATCATTAATTAAGTTCTTAAAATTTAATATTATAATTCGGGGTTGTTGTTATAATAATGATTTAATAATTTAAATGTTCAATAATATTCACAGCTACCAGTGAAATTTAACCTCTTCAATTACAGTGTAATTTAAAATACTACATAAAAATATAATATTATAAAGTAAATTTAAAATGTTAAATGAAAATGATATTGGTCTGTTAAACATATACATTTCAGCAAATATAGGATAAAATAACTTGAAAGATTTCTTCATTTGATTAGATGGAAAACAGATCTATATGCGTTCCTGCGTGTTTGAATTCTTCATTTAAAAAAAAAAAAGGAAAAATAAAACGAGATTTTAAGGTTTTTTATTTCAGAGTGCTCTAAACCTTTCAATAATATCTATCAACTCCCGAGGAATGCTCATGACAACCATGAGACTCCAACTCTTGCTCACAACCTCGGCCATGAAATTCTTTAACACTGCAGTAATGGCAATTAGTACCCTCGTCGTCTCTCTGCACCAACTTCTGAACACTTTCAGGATAGTTGATCTGAGAAATGGAATCCCCATTATCAATTTCAAGAACCTCTGCTGCATGCAATCCGCCCTCTGCAAAAAACTGTCTGACGAGCTGCCTTATGATTTCAGCGTAATCTTCACTCTCATAAAATGGCTCCACGATGATCGATTTATCCCGAAGATCCTCAAATTCATTGCTCGTGAATGGAGAATTGTCATAGGTGGATATTGTTTCATTTCTACATTGTTGTCTGATTTCAAAGAATTTTTTATCTTTATAACATGCCTGGCTGATTTCAAAGTTTCTCTGCGGAGTTTCATCTTTAAACTTTCCCCGGATCATTTCTGCGAATCTGCGAATCGATAATTCATATCTACCTCTATTTTTCTGCCAGTTTTCAGAGCTTCTGTGGATGGTTTTTACACCTCTACCTGAACTCTTCTGTCCGCTGGTTTCACCATCTTTAATGGGCATTGGTATTTCAATTTTATAACTCTGGATGCTGGTTTTAGATTCTCTGTGTTTCGGCTTCTCATCTCTAAAACTTTTATTTCTGATTTTCGAGTCTCTGCTGGTGGGTATTCCATCTCTGACACTTTTCTGACTACTGGTATCAGAATCTCTGATTCTGGATAGTGCTGTTTCAACACTAGAGCTTTTATGCAGGCTAATTTCAGATGCTTCTACATCATGTTCACTCACAGAGTACTGTTTTACTTCCTTATCATCAGCAACAACAATTTTGCTGATCTTGTGGCTGGTTTTAGATTCTTTGTCACTCAATTTCTCATCTCCATAACTTTTATGGCTGATTTCAGAGCCTCTGCTGGTGGGTATTCCATATCTACAACTACACTGACTGCTGGTTTCAGAATCTCTGCTTCTGGGGATTTCAACATTATAGCTTTCATGAAGGCTGATTTCAGATGCCTCTCCATCATGTTCACTCATAGAGTACTGTTTTAACACCTTATCATCCACATCAACAATTTTGACGTTCTTGTGCCAGGTTTTAGAGTCTCTGCATCTCGATTTCTTATCTCTATAACTTTTATGGATGATTTCAGAGTCTCTGCTGGTGGCTGTTTCATCTCTACAGCTTCTCCAATTGCTAGTATCAGAATCTATACTTCTGGGTATGCCAACATTATAGTTTTCATGCAGGCTGTTTTCAGATGCATCTCCATCATGTTCACTCACACGATACTGTTCTACCTCCTTATCATCTGCAACAACAATTTCCTTGATCTTGTGACTGGTTTTATATTCTAGGTGTCTCAGTTTCTCATCTCTGTAACTTTTATGGCTGCTTTCAGAGTCTCTGATGGTGGGTATTACATCTCTATAGATTTTTTGATTGCTGGTTTCAAAATCTATACTTCTCGGTATTTTAACACTATAGAGTCCATGCACACTGATTTCAGATGCATCTCCATTATGTTCACTTGTTGTGTACTGTTTTATCTTCTCATCATCTGCAACAACAATTTTTCTGATCTCGTGGCTGGTTTTAGATTGTCTGTGTCTCGGTTTTTCGTCTCTATAACTTTTACGGTTGATTTCACATTCTCTGCTGGTGGGTATTCCATCTCCACAACTATCCTGACTGCTGGTTTCAGAATCTATGCTTCTGTGTATTTCAACACTACAGCCTTCGTGCAGGCTGATATCAGATGCCTCTCCATCATGTTCACTCAGAGTGTACTGTTTTACAACCTTATCATCTGCAACGACAGTTTTGCTAATCTTTTGGCCGGTTTTAGATTGTTTGCGTCTCGGTCTCTCATCTTTAAAACTTTTATGAGTGATTCCAGAGTATCTGCTAGTGGGTATTCTATCACTACAACTATTCTGACTGCTGGTTTCAGAATCTCTGCTTCTAGGTATTTCAATAATATAGCTTTCATGTAGGTTGGTTTCAGATGCCTCTCCACCACGTTCACTCAGAGTGTACTGTTTTACCTCCTTATCATCTGGAACAACAATTTTCCAGATCTTGTGGCTGGTTTTAGATTCGATCTGTCTCGGTTTCTCATCTTTATAACTTTCATGGTTGATTGCAGAGTCTCGGCTGGTGGGTATTCCATCTCTACAACTACTTTGACTACCGGTGTCAGAATCTCTGCTTCTGGGTATTTCAACCCTATAGCTTTCATGCAGGCTGTTTTCAGATGCTTCCCCATCATGGTCACTCATATTGTACTGTTTTATCACCTTATTATCTGCAACGACATGTTTGCTGATCTTGCGGCTGGTTTTAGATTCTCTGTATCTCGGTTTCTCATCTCCATAACTTGTATGGCTGATTTCAAAGTCTGTACTGGTGGGTATTCCATCTCTACAACTATTCTGAGAGCTGGTTTCAGAATCTCTGCTTTTAGGTATTTCAAGATTATAGCTTTCATGCAAGATGGTTTCAGATGCCTCTCCACCACGTTCACTCAGAGTGTACTGTTTTACCTCGTTATCATCTGCAACAACAATTTCGCTCCTCTTGTGGCTGGTTTTAGATACTGTGTGACTCGGTTTATTGTCTCTATCACTTTTATCGCTGATTTCAGAGTCTTTGATGGTGGGTATTCCATCTCTATAACTATTCTCACACCTGGTTTCAGAATCTCTGTTTCTAGGTATTTCAACACGATGGCTTTGATGCAGGCTGATTTCGGATGTCTCTCCATTATGTTCATTCGTCGTGTACTGTTTTACACCCTTAGCATTTGCAATACCAATTTTGCTAATCTCGTTGCTGCATATAGATTCTGTTTGTCTTGGTTTCTCATATCTATAACTTTTATGGCTGATTTCAGACTCTCTCCTATTGGGTGTTCCATCCCTACAGCTTTTCTCACTGCGAGTCACAGACTCTATGCTTCTGGGTATTTCAACACTATAGCTTTCATGCGGGCCGATTTCAGATGTCTCTCCATCATGTTGACTCATCGTGAACTGGTTTACCACCTTATCATCTGCAACAACATTCTTGCTGATCTTGTGGCTGGTTTTAGATTCTCTGCGTCTCGGTTTCTCATCTCTGTAACTTTTATGGCTGATTTCAGAGTCTCTGCTGGTGGGTATTTCATCACTACGGCTTTTCTGACTGCTGGTGCGTATATCATCACTACTGCTTTTCTGACTGCTGGTCTCAGGATCTCTGCTTCTGGGTATTTCAAGACTATAACCTTCATGCAGCCTGATTTCAGATGCCTCTGTATCATGTTTACTAATCATGTTCTGTTTTGCCGCCATATCATCTGCAAAAATCTCCATGTCTCCAGGTTTAGATTCTCCATGTCTCGGTCTCTCATCTGTATGACTATTATGGCTGATTTTAGAGTCCCTGCTGTTGAGTATGACATGTCTACAGAATTTCTGACATTTGGTTTCACCACCCCTCGTGCCCATTGGTATTTCAATTCTATAACTTCTGTATCCGGTTTTAGGTATCTCATCTCTATAACTTTCATAGCTGATTTCAGAGTCTCTGTTCGTAGGTATTGCATCTGTATAACTTTTCTCAATGCTGATTTCAGAATCGCTGCTGCTAGGTATTGCAGCAATAGCAGTGGTTTCAGAATCCCCGATTCTACATATTTTAACATTATGACATTCATCACTGCTTTCAGATGCCTCTCCTTCAAGTTCACTGACCGTGTACTGTTCTTCCTCCTTATCAACTACAATTTGGTAACTAGGTTCAGGTTTATTGACATCGTGGCAAGAAAACCTTTCATCAGAAGAGGACCTTTCAGACCCTGTACGAGATACGGCTCGGGTTCGAGAGAGGGTTTTTGAGATTACATGCGGTATGAACTTGCTTCCTCGTCTGGTTGAGATGGAGTGCTTTAAATGCTTTTGCCGACGATAGCTGCAGAAGCATATGCAGCTACAGCAACGAGTTTTGATCTGATGCTTCATTCTTACCAGTATTCTGTTTTTTCAGAAGACTCGGTGACCCTGATGAAAGGCCGATGGGTTCCTTGAATTTGATTTCGACCTTTTGTATTATTTGGCGGAGGGAGATGCATCCCTTCGATTCGATTAGGATTGTAACTTTCCCAAAACAAAATTCAATAAATATGTATTCTTAATTCCAATCTTATAATTAATAATTGTAAGTTTTTATTGGATTCAAATCCTAGTTTTTTTTTACTGAAAACTATTATTTTGTTATTCAAAATCATTCCTCACAACCATCCAAACTAAACTTAGTTGTTTATCACAATCCATCTACTTTGATATTTTATTAAGAACTCCATCTACTTTGATATTTTATGAAGTTCTTAATGGCGTGATATTAGAATGCACAACAAAAGGCCTAATATTAGAATGCACAACAAAAGAAAATAACTTCACTCACACAACAATTTAAATAATGAGGAAAGAAAGAGCACTACATAAATTTGTATTCAACAATTAACGAGCCTTTATTAGATTCTCTTCAACAAGTCTTAAAAAGAAATGTACATCTAAATCAAGTATTGTTTTTAATAAACTTTTAGGTTTCCTTGAGTGTTTTTCTAAATATATATTTTAGATCTTTTTATGGGTCATGTTTATTTCACTGTGCTTTTCTTAAATAGTGCCTAAATCGTTACACCTTTCATGTAGGTCATACGTTTAAATAGTGCCTAGATTGTTACACCTTTCATGCATGTCATAACTTATCCAACCATTATAGTTACGATCATTGTTCACTAGAGCTTTGGTTGCTAATTTTCCTGTCATTAGGTCACTAACTTCCTTAAACTTTTGACACTGCGTCAACCCCCATACATGGTCTTATGACTTTGTGGAGACCTATGATTTTGATAAATAGTCTCCCAAGGATGGTCACTATGAACCCCCGAGGAGGCACCTGTTCTCACTAACTTACAGGGATATTTTGCCAAATACTTAGAGAGAGTTTCCTAACACCCTTAGATAGTCTCCTTGTTTAACCCTTCCTCTCTCACCCTTCCTCATTCCATCTCAAATGCATGTAAATACAAGTGATGTAGATAGCTAGGGCATCCTCCCCAAGGAGGACACGCCCCTCAATCTAGAAGAACTTTTCTTAGTCTATAACCATTCAATAATGTTCAACCCTTAAGAGGATTATTCTTGATTTCCAACTGCGTTAGTTAGTAATTATTGATGTGTAGTATGTAGTTGCATCTTTCTATCCTTTTGGTGGAGTTGTTCATTATTTCCTTCTTAACCCTTGGACTATGTGTATCTTGAGTGGAATCATTGTATTCTTATGTAAAGACCATTTAGCCAACATGATAAATTAAACCATTTTTTTTAATCTTTATATAAAAGCCATTTAGCCAACACAAAAAATAAGCCATTTTTTTTCAATCTTTATATTGATATTTGTGAGATAGAAATTTGTTGAATTTTCAGTATGTTTGGCTCAAGCATGAGGTTTATTTCATTTTAGTCATGTACTTGAACCATAAACAAATGTAGCTACACCATTCACAATTGTTGCAATAACCAAGATCACAAGAAGAAATACCATGCACAAGAACACAAGAAATATCCTAGGAAAACCCTTCTTAACAAGGGAGAAAACCTCAACAATCCTTTGCTATATTTTCAAGAGAAGATCCTCCAACCATGAAACCCTAATGCACACAAGAGGGTGCTCCTAAAATTCTGAAATCGCAAGTGACTTGTCTGTTTCCTCAATGGGGAAATCACCTTTATTTATACTAGACTGGACAGACCAAAAGTGGTGTCTATTGGCACAAAAAGGCTGACCTCAATAACTTAGAAAATAATTAATTATTACAATAAACATTAATTATCTTTCACATATGGTGGAGTTGACCTGTACCCTTTACATCACAATTAGGGTTACATGTAAATATTACTCTCGGACAATATAGAAAGGGATCTCACACATCCACTAGTGCGCAACCACTAGGGGCACGTCCACCTGTGCTTAGCCACAGGGGCGTCCTACTAAATAGATCTCTATCTCATTGAGTCCACATGAGAATCATCTAGAGTACCATCTCAAGCTTGACTCAACTGAGTCCACAAGGCAGGAGACCACATGTCATAACAACTCAGTCGAGAGTCTGATGCACACCCATCACATTGGCACCTTCACCCCACACAGGGGTACACATTGTTTCATCTCAATCCAAAGAGGAATGACACACCCAACTCATGGGCATCCTCACCCCACACAAGGGCACACATCGTCTAATCTCAGTCCAGAGAGGAACAACACACCCATCTCATGGGCACACCCAACACATGGGATCTCTCATAGGTAGATTCACTCAGTTTGTGTCCTCGAGGATGTCTCACAAAGATGTAATCATCAACACTCCCTCTCAAATAGGGAGACATTCTCCACCAGGCCAAGTCTCTCATGAAAGTACTCAAACTTCGTCTTGGCAAGCGGTTTGGTGAAGATATATGCAATCTTCTCATGTGTAGGAAGGTACCGCACGTGTATTGCTTTCCTTTGCACCATGTCTCTGATATAATTATATTTTATCTCAATGTGTTTCAATTTATCGTGAAACACATGATTCTCAGAGAGCTTCACACAACTCTGGTTATCACAATGAATAATGGTAGAATCCATCTCATGATCAAATAAATCTGCAAGGAGCTTGTGAAGCCACACTGCTTCGTAGAATGCCACACATAACACTATCTACTCTACTTCTACGGTACTCAAGGACATAGAGCTTTGTTTCCTACTGCACCAGGAAACCATGGCAGACCCCAAGGTAAAACAAAAATGAGATGTGCTCTTCCGGTCCACTGCGCTCCCTGCCCAATCTACATTGGCATATCCCTGCAATCTCATGTCTACACGGAAGGGATATCGCAGGCCATATCCAATTGTGCCTCGTAGATATCTCAGTACATTCTTCGCTTATATCCAGTGAGTCAGTCTAGGCTGAATCATGAAATGACTAAGTACATTCACTGCATAGCATATATCAGGTCTGGTGTTAACTAGATACATCAATGATCCAATCAACTATCAGTAGAGATGTGGATCAATCTTGCCTGAATCAGTAGAAGCCTTGTTCATTTTCTTCAGATCCATCACCATCGATGTAGGCATGGATCTGCAGTCTGTCATACCGAATTTCTTCAATATTTCCACTGTAAATTTTCCTTGGCTCAGGAAAATCTCATCATTCCTCTGCCATACTTTTAGTCCCAAGAAGTATTTCATCATACCTAGATCCTTCATCTCAAATTCAAAATTCAATGAACACTTGCATTCAACAATAAGACTTTATGAACTAGTGAGGAATAAATCATCAACATACAGGACCAAGATCGAGCACTCGTCACCAACAATGTGATAATATAGGTTTGGATTAGAAACACTCTTGTTGAAACCCAAACTCATCAGGAATCCATCCATCTTCTCGTACCAAGCACAAGGTGCATGCTTTAGTCCATACATGGATTTCTTCAACCTGCACACATGATATTTATGCTCATGTATCATGAATCCTTCTGGTTTCTCGATGTAAATTGTTTCCTCAATCTCACCATTGAGAAAGGTTTTATTTACATCCATCTGATGTAATCTCCAACCCATAGATGTTGCTAGGGCAATGATCATACGAATGGAGTTGTATTAGGCTATTGGAGCAAATGTCTCCTCATAATCAATTCCCTCCACCTGTGAAAATCCTCTGGCCACAAATATCACTTTGTACTTCTCGACACTTCCATCAACTGCATGCTTGATCTTATAGATCCACTTGGAAGTCACTACATACTTCCCTTCTAGTCTCGGAACAATATCCCATACATCATTCTTCATGATGGACCGATACTCTTCTATTATGGCTTATTTCCATACCTACTGACCTGTTGCTTCTCCAAGACAAGAAGGCTCAATATCAATGATGTGGCTCATGGTTGAAACATAGCTTGAAAATCGAAAATCTTTATGGTTTCTTTCTCTCTCAGAATGTGCCTCGAGGAGCTGCATTTCCCTCTACCTCCAGAAGAGTCTTTAGAGCCCAAGTAGACCTTTTATGGCCTACTGCAATGTCTTTGGGAACATCAATTGGAGAAACTGGATCAGCTGGATCAATGGTTGTCTCCCTTTGAATTGTTGAATGGGGAGAAGGTATTGTCTTGATGTCAATCTCCATATGAGATTCTCTGGATATTCAGAAGGTTATCTCTTCCTCAAAGATGACATCTCTTCTCACTTCAATATGTCTCTGACCAGAGATGTAGATCTAGTATGCCTTCGAAGATTCATTGTAACCCACAAATGTAACCTTTTTGCCTAAAGGGTCTAGCTTGGATCTCTTTTCTTTGGGTACATGAAGATATACTAGACACCCAAATATCCTGAAGTGTCCAACCTCAAGCTTCACTACGGTGAAGGCTTCTTCGGGAGTCATGTTTTTCAAAATCTGGTGAGGAATATTTTTCTGACCATATATTGTTGTCATGGATGCTTATACCCATAGAATCATAGGTAGATGTTGATCATGTATCATTGCTTTGGTTGTTTCAATGATGGTTCTATTCTTCCTCCTTCTCAAATAGTTTTGACTCCCTCTGAGTCAAGTGAATCCCTCTAAAGTCTGAAGGATAAACATCTTCCTTTGTTGTTAACCTTGCTTGTAACAAGAAAACAAACAAAAATAAACAAGACAAGAATATCTCCTAGAGGAGAATAATGAGTACATCTCTAGAATTAAAACAATTTAAGGATTGTTGTCACAGCTACAACGCCTACTTGTAATGTAGAAAACTTAGGAATATAGGTTAGAGGCATGATAATTAAAACAATCAAACCTGGATTCTTCACTTCCAGTGTGTTGTTCCTCTGAATGCATTGAGATCCCTCTGGATCCATGATTGCAGCAAGGGTTCCTTCCTCCTGCAAGTACCCTCATGACAATGATACAAATAATATATACAAGTGCATACCTGAGAGTGTTGATATGAAGAGGA
Source organism: Picea engelmannii (assembly GCA_009831015.1). NCBI lineage: Eukaryota > Viridiplantae > Streptophyta > Pinopsida > Pinales > Pinaceae > Picea > Picea engelmannii. The sequence goes on along the minus strand of ML801719.1, from coordinate 143,160 downwards.
AGGATTCATCTTTGATGTATTCATCTCTCTGATGTGGCTCTGGATCTATCTTCCGATATTCTTCATGTAGTCTAAAGTTGCTTGATTCCTCAAGCCTATCTTCCAACAGAGCTTTGTTCTTCATATTTTCAGATTCTTCACAAACCCTTACCAACTGGGCTAGAAAATCTAATGACTAGGATATGATAGAAATATTAGGTTTTGATGGGCTTATGACTCTCAACAATAAGCCTTGAAATTCAGAAGAACAGTGGTGAGTAAAAATATCCTTCAATGAGCTACAAAAACCCTAGATCTGAATTTTGTGTAGAAAATTGTGAAACCCTAGGGCCAAAAATCCAAAATTATTGGAATTGCAATCTGAGAGTTGTTGGAGGTGCGCTGAGGGAGGCCGTACACCCCTATGTAATTTTTAGCCCCAACATTTCAGTTTTAAGTGTTGGAACACCCAAACAAGAGAGGGTCGTACAGATTTCTGGAAACCTTAGGAGGTTGTATGGTTTTGCAGAAGAGAGAGAGAGGATGGATGCTAGAAGCTTGTGCAATGGGTTCTTCAAGACCTATCCTTTGATACCATGTTGATTTTTCACTATGCTTGGCTCAAGCATGAGGTTTATTTCATTTTAGTCATGTACTTGAACCATAAACAAATGCAACTACACCATTCACAATTTTTGCAATAACCAAGATCACAAGAAGAAATACCATGCACAAGAACACAAGAAATATCCTGGGAAAACCCTTCTCAACAAGGGAGAAAATCCCAACAATCCTTTGATATATTCTCAAGAGAAGATCCTCCAACCATGAAACCCTAATGCACACAAGAGGGTGCTCTAATACCTTGAAACTTGCACCCAAGAAAGGTGCACACTTCAGCCCTAAAAGTGTACTTGTTGAAATTCTGAAATGACAAGTGACTTGTGTGTTTCCTCAATGGGGAAAAAACCTTTATTTATACTAGACCAGACAAACCAAAATTGGTGTCTATTGGCACAACATGGTCAACCTCAATAACTCAGAAAAAAAATTAATTATTACAATAAACATTAATTATCTTTCACATATGGTGGAGCTGACATGTACCCTTTACATCATAATTAGGGTTATAGGTAAATCTTACTCTCAGAAAATATAGCAAGGGATCTCATACATCCACTAGTGCTCAGCCACTAGGGGCACGTCCACCTATGCTCTACCACAGGGATGTCCTACTCAACAAATCTCTATCTCACTAAGTCCATAAGAGGATCATCTAGAGTACCATCTCAATCCTAACTCAACTGAGTCCACAAGGTAGGAGACCACACATCATAACAACTCATTCCAGAGTTTGACGCACACCCATCACATGGGCACCTTCACCCCACACAGGGGTACACATCGTTTCATCTCAATCCAGAGAGGAATGACACACCCAACTCATGGGCATCCTCACCCCACACAGGGGCACACATTGTCTCATCTCAATCCAGAGAGGAATGACACACCCATCTCATGGGCACACCCAAGACCTAGGCTATCTCACAGGTAGACTCACTTAGTCTGTTTCCTCAAGGATATCTCATGAAGCTGTAATCATCAACAAAATTCAACATACATTGATATTTTCCTAAAGGACTAAAAAATGTTTTATTAGCTTTCCCATAATCAAAATTACAACTTATTATGTCAAAGAAAAACTATGAACACAATATATATCCAAAAATATATGTTGCATTATGTTTAAGTGTGAAAACTTTCATTCTCGTATATTTAAATATGTTTTTTAATAATATAATTATATGTTATTTAAGCATTTTATATACTCTCATATTTAAATGTCTTTTGAAATATTGATAAGAAGGATGGAGTTTCTAAAATTCTATGGTGAGACTGATTATCAAAAGTGCTAGAAAAATATACACAATATATATCCATAAACATATGTTGCATTATGTCTAACTGTAAAAAAATTACATTCTCATATATTTAAATATGTTTTTTTAATAATATGATTATATGTTATTTAAGATTTTTATATATTCTCATATTTAAATGTCTTTTGAAATCTCGATAAGAAGATTGAATTTTTAAATTTATATGGTGAGAATGATGATCAAAAGTGCTAGAAATATCTACAATCTTCATTTTTATATTGTCACCATTTTAGATCGCCAACTAAATCCATAATCAAGATAAGTAGTCCTTTTTAAAAAATTTGGTAGTCCTTGTTTTTAGATTTTATGTGATGAGAGTGATCATCAAAGACTTCTTTGGATTATTTTGTATTTTATTTTACATCCTTTACCTCTTTTATATAAATTTCAAAGTCGTTTTAAGTAATGTTGCAATATGATTATATCTTATTTTTTATGTTTTTAAATAATACATAAGAATTTGTTTTTATTTGTAATTAGTATAAGAGTTTTTTTTTTTAATCTTATTTGGAAGATAATACAATTGAAAGACAATACAATTAATGAATAATATTTGTTAGTTGGATTTCTTTGGAGTGGTTGGGAGGAATCAATGTTATCTTCCGCACCAAAGTTCAATTTCCACAAAATTTATCTATCAAGAATGTCTTTAGTTTGATATTTGCATAGTTCACCTCCAAGTTTTAGGGGTAGGATAATGAGATATATAATGATTAGTTATTGGTTTTTAGAAATAAATAATAATAATATAAATAATTACTTATACTATACAATATAGTAAATATTAAATAATAATAATTTTTTTAAATGGAATTTGAAAAAATCCATATTTATATACACCAATAAATTACCCTCTTAATAAAATACATCGACAATATATAAAAACCTATTAGCAGTAAGTGAAGTCATATCCATTGTCTTCTTTTTTCATGATAGTGTCTTCTATTCTTTGGCTACCAATTCCCTACTTTATTTGCATGATGTTTGCACAACTATTATGAGGTTATTGGACCCTCAAATCCTCTAACCAATATTCCTTAACCTAGCCTATAGAATCAGAGGGATGGCCCACAAGAGACTAATAACTACAAGAAACACCTAGGATAATGTTATAATACATGTCAAAGCTTGCCATGATTTTCTCCATCCTATGCTTCCACATTCCTAATTTCTCTTCCAATTTTGCTTACTTCACCAATTGACTCTCTAGTTCCATGTTGGTGTGTGATGTTTCCCTAACCGGTTGGACATACTCCTCAATAACTTACAAATATCCATCATTCCACAATTGGCACAATTTTCCAAATGGATTTTCTTAGACATGGTTGATGTTGAGACAAAGAGGTTTGACGAGTCCCACCATTACTCACCCGCAAACCCAATTTTGTGATTCTCTTTACTATGAATAAAGACTAAAAAAGGTCCCAATAATTGTCAAAGTGACCACAATCCTAAAAGCCACCACAAGGTCCTCACACATTCCAAGTTTAGAACGAAACCTAATATCAATGAGTACACTTAATGATGCAAGTGTGTAGGTTGTTTTCTCTGAAAAAATGTGTAATATGGTTTGAGGAGCTATGGTACTCGTTAAGGGTGTTCATGTGGGAAAATTATTCCATCTTGATGCATGCACTATTGAGTGTAATAGTTCTTCAATTTTTGTAGCAGAGAGATATATAGGATCTACACATTCACAATCAAATCCTCCTAAACAATCCCTTGCTTTTGAAAACAAATTACCTATTGAGAAGACAATGCTATGACACCAAACATTGGGCCATATAGAAGAGAAGGGCATATGAGCCTTGAAAAACAAAAACCGTGTTGATGGATTGATCCAAAATGGATCCAAGAAGGCCAAAATTTCAAATTTCTCGGAATCAGACAAAGCCAGCGCCATTGCATCGGGCTCATTGTGTTGATTCCGATAGTATATTTATTTTCCGAAAATGGACACTGTATGTGAAAGTTATCGCGTTCTAAACTTTTTCCCAAACATGCAAAAAGTCAAAGGTCAAAGTCAACTGGTCAAAGGTCGTACAACTGACGTGGAAAATGGCGTCAGCAGTACGTCATGCTAACGTCAGTATGACACGTGGTAGCACCAGGACGTGTCACGTGTTAGTCATTTTTGGCATTTTCAGGGGTGATTTGGACCAATAAAAAAGTGACATGTGGCATTGTACGGAAGTGACATGTGGCACTATACAGAGGTGACACATGGCAGTACAGACGTGATGTGGGCCAGTGACTCAAGACACGTTGCAGTACGATAGGATGATGTGGCACTGTACTGACGATGATGTGGATCGGGCCAATGACGAGGTGACACATGGCCCAATGAGGAGATTCCATGTGGCACCTTCTGGAAGGTCAAAGTGGTTTGGCGATTTCTTCCAAATCTGGTGGTTACCACCAAATCTAGCGGAATCCTCCAAATCTGGTGAAATCTCGCTAAGTTTGGCTAACTATTTCTAAATTTGGCAGAGTCTGGCTTATTTAGTCGGGCACGGAAATTGAGACAAGGGAGTTTTTGGCACACAATTCAAGATTTGTACGGAATGTAGGGATCTGACAAGGCACAACTTTGGGATTTGTGTCGAGGGGAAGTCCCGAGGGCCTGTTTAGAATTAGGTTGACTTTATACTCAAAAGGTGCAGAATTTCAAGGGGAGTCTGAATATGGCTTCTGTTTTTGCCTCCGAGTAGCCGAACAGAAAAGTGCCTCCATAGCCCAAGATGTCGAGCCAAGCATAGCCAATTTCATACTCAAAAGTCTCATAATTACCTATTGCAATGAATGATGATGTTTGTTTCTGTCCAGAAGTTGCATATCTGAAAGGTGGTTTCAGGAGTTGTTATGTAATATTTTCTTGATATTGTTTTAAGGATTAAAGATTAATAAGAAGCCTCCCACTTAAGACAAAGGCCCGAAGACGTGGGAAAGTTTTTTCTGAACTCTGTTATCAATCTTTGGTGTTATGGTTTGTTGTTATTAATGTTTACTTTCTGTTATGCATTATTTATGATGGTTGCAACATTCATTCATTAAATCTTCTTCTTCTCTTAATTCCTAAGTGGTAAATAAACTCATGGATAAATTTAACCATAGTCTTTAAAAGATCAATTTCAGATCATGGATTGAGTGATTGTGCTCTTGAATTTTATTTTTGCAGCACTGGATATATGGAAAACAAAACCATGTTCAATTTTACTTTAGTTCTCACAATTATTTTGGGTTGTTGGACTTAATTCACTATGATGTATTTGGTCTAGTTAAAGTTCCTTCGATTTCTAAGGATTTGTATTATGTTTGATTTATTGATTATTATTATAGAAGGACATGGGTATATTTTCTTAGAACTAAATCTAAGGTTTTTAGTCGATTTAAGGAGCTTCAAGCTCTCTTGGAAAACTGGATTTGTAAGAAGATTAAGGTGTTGAGGATTGATAATGGTAGTGAGTTTTGTTATATAGAGTTTTATAAGTTTTGCAAGGATAATGGCATTAAAATACATAAGAAAACTCCATATAGCCCTTAAAAAAATGGAGTTGTATAATAGATGAATAGAACATTGATTGAGAGAGCTAGGAGTATGCTTAGTGGAGTTCGCTTAGGGAAGAAGTTTTGGACAGAAGAAGTTGCTACTACATGTTACTTGATTAATAGGTATCCCACTTCATATTTTGTAGAAAAGACGCTAAGGGAAGTCTAGATGGGCAATAAACCCTCACTTCAACATCTTTGTGTTTATGGTTGTGAGGCATATGCTCATGTGCCTAAGGAGAAGTGGTCTAAGTTGGATAACAAGACAATGAAATGTATCTTTGTTAGATATGGTGTTGGTGTGAAAGGGTATAAACTTTGGGATCCTATGGCTGAAAAAGTTTTGTATAGAATAAATGTTATTTTCAGAGAATTTAAACCTTCTCCCACAGTGGCGCAGCTAGAAGAGGATGAGAAGAAATTAGTTGTTCAACTACCACTCAAGACTGAAAAAGTTGAACCAAAATTTGAACAAGAAGTTCGTGAATAAACTAATAAGGAGGAGGGTTCAAAGAGTTTGGAAGAGGAGGAAGAAACTCTACCTTGAACTTTAAGGAGGTCCACTCAACAAAGAAGGAAAGTAGATAGGTATAATTATAGTCCTTCTGATTTGAGATGTATCTTTATCTGCTAATACCAATGAGCCTAGAAATGTGAAAGAGACAATTGAGATAGAATATTTGGAGATTGGCCATGGATGAGGAAATGGATTCACTTAGAAATAATGATATGTGGGACTTGGTCCCATTGTTTGATGGATAGAAACCCATTGGATGTAAATGGGTGTTCAAAATGAAGATCGATTTAGATGACAACGTAGAAAAGCATAAGGCAAAGTTGGTTGAAAAAGGATATTCCTAGGTTGAGGGGATAAACTTTGGTGAGATGTTTTCCTTAGTTTCTAAGTTAACATCTATTACGTTCCTATTATATGTAGCAATAACCTTTGATTTAGAGATAGAACATATGGATGTGAAAAATGCATTCCTACATGGTGACTTGAAGGAGATCCATATGACACATCCATAACACTATGTTGAAAAAGGTAAAGAGTCATTAGTTTTCAATTTAAAAAAGTCTTTATATGGTCTCAAACAATATCCCAAAATGTGGTACCAAAAGTTTGATTCCTTTGTGTTGTAATTAGGGTTTCTAAGATCCAAATCAAATCATTGTGTGTATTACAAACATGATGGTGCCCATTTCCTTGTTATCACTCTATATGTAGATGATTTGTTATTCTTTGGTAATAGTAAGGATATGATTTGTGATTTGAAGTCTTAGATTTCATCACAATTTTATATGAAGGACTTGGGGGATGAAAAATATATCTTAGGAATGGAGATCATGAAAGATAGAGTGAATTAAAGGCTTTGGTTGAGCTAGAGTAAGTATGTAAACTTTGTGCTACAATGTTTTCATATGGAATATTGCAAACCATAGAGTGTTCCAATTTCTGTGGGAACTAAGCTTTCATTTTAGCAGTGTCCTACAACACCCTCATAGATGGAGGAATTATATTGTGTTTCTTATGTTAGTGCAGTTAGTAGTTTGATGTATGTTATGGTCTGCACTAGACCAAACATTTCCCAAGAAGTGGGAGTCTTGAGTCGATTCATGGATAATCTTAAAAATGAACATTGGGATACAGCAAAGAGGGTATTCAGATATTTGCGAGGTACTTATGAATATTCCATTTTCTACCATAATGATTTTTCAGGGGACCCACACTTAGTGGATATATAGGGACATTTCCCACGAAGTGGGAKTCTTGAGTCGATTCATGGATAATCTTAAACATGAACATTGGGATACAACAAAGASGGTGTTCAGATATTTACGAGGTACTTATGAATATTACATTTTCTACCATAATGATGTTTCAAGGGACCCACAATCAATGAATATACAGGGTTATGTTGAGTCTAATTGGGTAGGGGATGTAAATATAAGGAGATCTACAAGMATATATGTSTTTCAGTGGTTCGATGGAGCAATGAGTTGGACGAGTAACTGACAAGTTGTGGTCACTTTGTCCATTGTAGAGGAATAGTATATGGTAGCTACTCATGCATGTAAGGAGGCCATTTGGCTCATGAAATTGTGTTTATAAGTAGGGCTAAGTCAGATAGATACTACAATTCATTGTGATAGTAACAATGCCATTTGTCTAGCTAAGAGCTCAACCTTTCATGCAAAGGCAAAGCATATAGATATCCAATATCATTTCGTTAGGGATATGGTTGAGGATGGAAAGGTGATACTAGAGAAAGTTGACACCTTGTAAAATGTTGTAGATGCATTGATTAAACTAGGGAGAATAAGTAAATTCAAGTGGTGATGTGAGTATATGGGCCTTATGGGCCCTAACGATTATCTTGTAGTTTGATGTATTATCCCTTGTACCCTTGCAAGGTATATGAAAAGTGGGTGACTGTTGGGACATGTGTGTCATACACCTTGTAGAGTTGTATCATGAATAATGTATAGTTGTGGCATGAATATATGAAGAGAAGTGGCAAATAATAATTTAGAGCTATAATACAAAGATTCCAAAGATATAGAAGGAATAATGTAGAGCTCTAACATGAATACTTGTAGAGTAGACACAAAACGTAGTGGCAGAGAATAACCTATTGGTTATTTCCAATATGTATAAATGGTAAACCATAAATGGTTTATGGTTTTACTATGCCTATTTATTTGAGTTCTAGGGATAGAGGAAATTTCAAAGAGTAAGTTTTAGCTTACTATTATGCTGTCAAATTTCCTCCAGAATTATGCTACTGCTTAACACTCTTTTTGAGAGCACAAAGAATCTATATTGCAACTAGTTAGATGCTAAATAATACATTGAGTGTGATTTAAAGTGTGGGGTTCTTCTCTTGGAATTTTCCCTAGGCTATCTTGTTGTTAATGGTTTGTTGTTTATTTCATTTGTTTGCAACTATCATGTTTTTTTCTTTTTTGGTTTATAATGGTTTGTTGTTTATTTCATTTGTTTGCAACTATTATGTTTTTTTTATTTTTTGGTTTATGCACATTCTTCTCTCATGTATTAGTTTAGGAAGCATATTCCACACCTCTGCTTCCTTTAAAAAACTATCGTAAAATCTCCTACCGAATTATAATCCTTCACACATTTATTTATCATTTTTCTTCATAATGGACTTGTGAGAGACTAATGAGAAGATCACTTGCCAAAGAGAAGAATGAAGCTACCTATAAACACAATAAAGGTTGTCCATTATAACATCTTTTATTTTCATGAGGTGAGCATACCTATGTTGATATATGAATCAAGTAAAGTACATCGTATGTATGGTACCATGGCTGAAAAATGGGAAGCTAGGTCAAAGTACATCAATACATCATTTGGAACCAATGGAGTGATGGCACCAAGTGGAGGCACAAAACTGTAGAAGATGAGTTCCAACATTATACAAGGCCAAACATGTGATGGGTTCACATATATACTAAAATAGAGCCAAAAATATTCATGGTATTCAATCAAAACTCTAGAAGACTACCATCATTGAGTAAATATATCCACAACGTGAATGAATGAGTTCAAGTTGCGCATTGGAGAGACAATTCAGTCAACAATCAATGATGTAAATCACTTCCATATGCCAAGTATACCACAATTGATGAAAGTTTGGACTATTATAGTAGTGTTGGTGTGAAAGGGTATAAACTTTGGGATCCTATGGCTAGAAAATATTTGTATAAAGGAAATGTTATTTCTAGAGAAGTTAAGCCTTCTCCCACAATGATGCAGCTAGAAGAGGATGAGAAGAAGCCAATGGTTCAACTACCACCAAAAATCGAGAAAGTTGAAGCAAACTATGAACAAAAAGTTCATGAAGGACCTAATGAGGAGGAGGGTTCATAGAGTTTGGAAGAGGAGGAATAAACTCCACCTCAAAATTTAAGGATGTCCACTCAACAAAGAAGGCAACCAGGTAGGTATAATTATAATCCTTCTTATTTGAAATGTATATTTGATTTATCTTCTAACATCGATGAGCCTAAAACTGTGAAAGAGGCAATGAATATGGAAGATAAGGAGTCCTTGAGACTAGCCATGGATGAGGAAATTGCTTTACTTAGAAAGAATGATACATGTGACTTGGTCCCATTTCCTGATGGATGGAAACCTATTGGATGTAAATGGGTGTTCAAAACTAAGATCGATTTACATGAAAATGTGAAAAGAACAAGGAAAGGTTGGTTACAAAAAGTTATTCCCGGGCTGAGGGGATAAAATTTGGTGAGATATTTTCTCAGTTGCTAAGTTAACATATATTAGGTTCCTATTATCTGTAGCAGTGGCCTTTGATTTAGGGATAAAACATATGGATGTGAAAATTTCATTCCTACATGGTGACTTGAAGGAGAATATCTATATGACACAACTAGAGAACTATGTTGAAAAATTAAATAGTCATTAGTTTGCAAGCTAAAAAAACTCTTTATATGGTCTCAAACAATCTCCTAGAATGTGGTTCCAAAAGTTTGATTCCTTTATGTTGGGATTAGGGTCTCTGAGATCCAAATAAAATCATTGAGTGTATTACAAAAATGATGGTGGTCATTTCCTTGTTATCACTCTACATGTAGATGATATGTTATTCTGTGTTAACATTAAGGATGTGATTTGTTATTTGAAGTCTCAACTTTCATCACAATTTTATATGAAGGACTTAGGGGATGCAAAATATATATTAGGAATGGAGATCATGAGAGATAGAGTGAACTAAAGGCTTTGGTTGAGCTAGAATAAGTATGTAAAATTTGTGCTAAAACGTTTTCATATGGAAGATTGCAAATCATTGTTTGTTCCAATTTCTGTGAGAACAAAACTTCAGTTGAGAGTTGTCGTACAACACCTACATAGATAGAGGATATGGATTATGTTCCTTATGTTAGTGCAGTTAGTAGTTTGATGTACACTATGGTCTATACAAGACCATACATTGCCCAAGAAATGGGAGTCTTGAGTCGATTCATGGCTAATATTGAACATGAACATTGGATTGCATCAAAGAGGGTGTTCATATATTTGTGAGGTACTTATAAATATTCAATTTTAAATCATAATTATGTTTCAGGGGACCCACACTCAGTGGATATACAAGGTTATGTTGATTCTAATTGGGTAGGGGATTTAGATAGAAGGAGATCTATGAGTGGATAAGTATTTCTGTGGTTTGATGGAGAAATGAGTTGGATGAGCAAACAACAAGTTGTGGTCACTTTGTTCACTGTGGAGGCATAGTATATGGAAGCTACTCACGCCTGTAAGGAGGCCATTTGGCTCATGGAATTGTGTTCAAAAGTAGGGATAAGTCATAGATCTATTACATTTCAATGTGATAGTAACAATGTCATTTTCCTAGCTAAGAACCCAACCTTGAATGTTGCAAATGCATTGACAAAACTGGTGAGAATAGGTAAATTCAAGTGGTGTTGTGATTTTATGGGAATTATGGCCCCCCTAGCCATTGGCTTGTAGTTTGGTGCATTATCCCTTGTACCCTTGAAAGGAATATGGCAAGTAGATGAATGTTGGGACACATGTGTCATACACCTTGTAAAGTTGTAGCATGAATAATGTAGAGTTGTAGCATGAATAATGCATAGTTGTAGCATGAATATATGTAGAGCAGTGGAAAAGAATAATGCAAAGCTATAGTAGGAATATTGCAGAGCTATAGAAGGAATAGCGCAGAGCTCTAGAATGAATAATTGTAGAGTAGAGGTACAGGACAATGACAGAGAATAACCTATTGGTTGTTTCCAATATGCAGAAATGGTAAACCATGAATGTTTTATGGTTTTACTATGTCTATTTATTTTATTGTTACGGTTAGAGGAAATTTTAGAGAGTAAGTTTTATTTTACTATTAGCTTGAATTTAGGGAATCCATGCTCATAGGTGTAAATTGATTGATAAGAGGAAACATGTGTTAGTGTTTTTTATCCAATGTTTTATAATTCATCCAGATGATTCCATCATTAGGTATCCCAATGTTCATAATGGGATGAGGATAATGAAGGAAATTCTTGTGGTATAAATATGTCAACGCTCCTTGTATAGATTCATGTTTAATCAGGCTATGATGGCCGAATTCCTATAAAAATAAGAGAATATATCATCTTTTAAGTTGGTTTATTATGGGTCTCCATATATTGCTTAATTTTGGGCCATCATCTCTGTTGAGAGTGTTGGTCCATCCTTTGATCTTGAGGGCCTCCCACATTCTCCTTTTTGTGTAATATTCATCTTTGGAAAATAACCTCACATTTTCTATGAAAATATGATGGGAGGTATTGTGTGCATGTTCTACAAGGGATAATTTTTTAGCTCAGAAATAAAACATATCTCTTGAATGTTCTTTCAAATGAACCTGAAGGGAGCGACATGTTTCACCAATGTAGATTTTTTCGCATGAACAGGATATTGAGTATACTCCCATTTTTTTCTTGGGATCCAATGGGTCTTTCACAGAGTGAACAAGGTTTCTAGTAGTGATCAAGGGAGATAAGGCCACCACGATGTTTTTATTTTTTAGTACCTTGGAAATCTGGTCAGTGGTACCCTTGATGTATGGTAGAGTGATCCTTGGGAATTCCACTTCTTGTTTAGAGAATCTGTTGTTGTGCTCATTTTTAATTTACTTATTAACATGTACATCATTGTATCCATTCTTACGGAAGACAATTCTTAAGTGATCAAGCTTCTAGTCTAGATGTTCCTTATCAGAGATCCATTTTTCTCTTATGGAAAACATGTGGATGATGTCTCCTTTTTTGGATGAATGATGATGTGAATCAACATGTAGGTATATGTTTTTGTGTGTTCTCTTTCTATAGACCTAATACCCGAGTGTGTCATTTTTTTTCTTGGTGAGCATGACATCTAGAAAAAGGAGCTTGTTTTTTTATTCCATCTCAATGGTGAATTTTATGTGCTCAGAGAGGCTATTTAGATGTGCCAGAAATTCTTCAAGCCTTTCTTTTCCATATATCCACTTCACAAAAATATTGTCTACATATCTCTTCCATACCTCTCGAGGGTGTGGGTAAGATTTTAGGGCTCTTATCTCAAATTTTTCCCTGTGGAGGTTTGCAACAACCGGAGATAGTGGGTATCTCATCGCCACACCACATTCATAGATCCTCTCCCTATAACTGAAATAAGTGGACTTAGAAACATTTTTAATAATTTGATAGTTTTGATGTCAGTGATGTATTTTATTATATCAATGGCATTGTCCACTAGGATCTTGGTGTAGAGGGACACAATATCAAAACTTACTATTATATCTATTTTTTCTATTTTTTGGTTTTTAATCCACCTTACAAAGGATGAAGAATCCTTAAAAAATGAGGATGTGTTTCCTACTAGAAGATAAATATGTCTAGCTAGGTACTTTGCAAAAAGATAAGTAGGTGAGCCAATTATGATTACAATTGGCCTTAATGGCACTCCATCCTTGTGGATCTTGAGTGGGCCATAAATCCTTGGCATGATGATGTTTTTGGGAGTGATTCTTCTTTTGGTGGGGTTGTATATATTAGATTTCTTAATTGCATTAGAGACCTTACGTAGAATCTTGTTTCCTAGGTCTTTGTTGATGATTCTATAATTGCCACATGAGAGATGTTCAACCATTTTTCTGTGGTATTTTTCCTCATCAAGAATCATTGTAGTGTTTCCTTTTTCAACCTTTATAATTTTAATATATTTGTTGTTTATCAGAGCCCAAAGTGCTTTTGATTCTTCTTTGGTTAAGTTGCATTTTGGAGGATTAGCTCTTTTTAAAATCATTTCACAGTACTTTCTTATGTCATCTTCTCTTTCTATGTTTTCTAACTTGAAAATATCTTCAATTCTACATATTTTGTCCTCCATCAGAATTTGCTTTGGGGCCACAGTGAAATTTAGACCCTTTTCAATAATTCTATGCGATGCCATATCTAATGTAGCCTTTGATATATTCACCACCATTCTATCTTCTTGCGTTATCCCTATTCTTCCATCATGTCGTCTGAGTTGTTCTAGTTTTTGTTTTTGTTGATCATGGTGGTCTACTTAGTTCTATCATCTCTGTCGAAGGAGGAGACATCCAAAATTATCAAGATATCAGAGCACATAATGGAGGCTATCAATATTACTCTATCAAATTTTCTCCAAAATTACGCTACTACTGAATAGTCTTGTTGAGAGCACAAAGACTCTATATTGTAAGAAGTTAGTTGCTAAATAATACATTCAGTGTTCTTTAGAGTGTGTGGTTTTTCTCATGGAAGGGTTTTCCTAGGATATGATGTTGTTAATGGTTTTTTGTTTATTTCATTTGTTTACAAATATTATGATTTTTTTTTTAGGGGGGGTTCTACATATTCTTCTCTCATAGATTAGTTTATGAATCATACTCCACACCTTTGATTCCTTTCAAAAATTATCATAGAATATCCTACTAGAGTATAATCCTTCGACATTTATTTATCATTTTTCTTCATAATGGGATTGTGAGAGACTAATGAGGAGATCACTTTCCAAAGAGAGGAATGAATATAATTGAAAACACAATAAAAATTTTCCAATATAATATCCTTTATTTTCATGAGGTGAGCATACCCATGTTGATATATGAATCAATTCAAGTACATCATATGAATGGTACCATGGATGAAAATGGGAAGCTAGGTAAAAATACATCAATACTATTAGAAATAAAGAGATGTGCTCATTTTTCCATAGACAATATAACAATATTGTCACCCAACCATAGGCACAAAGGCCACCCCCGAGCACCTTAACCTTGACAGACAGAATAATTTCAAAAGAAAACCAATATCCAACCAAGGTAGAACACCTTTATCCAAGGCTAGCGCACCAAGCAAGAATAACCAAAGACCAAGAAGAAAGTCCAAACCATAACCAAGATAAATTCCAACCAAAATCCAAAATCCTAGTTGCAGCAGTTGCAACTGCACTCCCTCTCTAAACTTGTGCACCACTAGTCTTATGCAGTTGTGAGAGTGAGTGAGTGTCAAATGAGATCTAGAGCCCTCTATTTATATTGCTTTATCTCACTTGATTGGGCCTACTTCTCTTTCTAGTGTCTAATAACTCAATATTAAATATTCTCTTGAGTCGACTTGTCTTCTAGGGTTATTATCCAAAGTTTTAGGGTTTCTCTTGATTCCCAAAATATTCTAGTCTTTTCAAATGTTACACGTGGAGGTTAATACCTCCCACAACTACCATAATATCAACACTCTCTCCTAGATAGGAAGGTATTAAAGGAAATGGTCTTGAGCACAAACATACCATTCAATCGGTAGCATCATCAAAGCCACACAAGCTATCACATGATCACGTAGATCAACTCACGAGCAACATCATCACTATCAATATCATTTGATAGAATCAACTGCATCATCTCTCGAAGCCATAATCCATCTAATTAATCGAGCATGATGTTGAATAAGTCACTCACTCCAGAGAGTGATACAAGAACCATTCTTCTATTCTAGACATATGTCATAGAATAATAATTGTTCCAACAGATGTTGGAAGTCATGCCATCGGCTACAAGGACTATTCTTCTAATATGGACATATGTCCTAGAAGAGTGATTGTCCTGGACCATTTTCCCTCTAGCCACTACTATGAACTCAGGGAAAATGTATGTCATGTACCAATATTTCCACTCTGGTCACTACTGTGAACTCAAGGAGACATACCATTCTTCAAATATGAACATATGTCCTAGAATAATAGATGTCCATGGTACAACAACAATCTGTCAACCTGGACCATTCTCCATAGGGAGAATGTCTGTCCACCAACATTCTTTCAACCTGGACCATCCTCTGCAGGA
This sequence comes from Picea engelmannii, assembly GCA_009831015.1. NCBI lineage: Eukaryota > Viridiplantae > Streptophyta > Pinopsida > Pinales > Pinaceae > Picea > Picea engelmannii. Next base: position 127,793 of record ML801719.1, on the reverse strand, counting down.
AGGATTTCTGTCCACCAGCAATTTGTCCTACCTGGACCATTCTCTGCCTGGAGAATGTCTTTCCATCATCACATTGACTATCCATCTAGATGGAAATCATCTCCAACACTAATGGTAGTCTCCATGGCAATTAGAACAATGTCATCCAATAGAACACAACTATGTCTATCCATAGTAGTACACAACTACTACCCAGTGGTACACAACCACTCCTAGTAGCACACGACTACTAACCAATGAAACATAGTCACTATCAATGTATCACATCTACCAAAGTAGCATACAACTACTAGCCAAAGACATATAGTCTCCACAACAACCATATCATCTGATATCAACCTACATAAACAATATCATGATACAAACTGAGTCATCTGGGCCATTCTTCCACTCACATCTGTGAGATATGGAAGAGCATCTGCCCTCAGAAAGTAAAACATCGTCCATGGGCTATCTGGACTATTCTTCCCAAGCATAGAAGAATAATTGTCCCTGATTTATGAGCTTGGACCATTCACCTAACTGGGCCATTCCTCTAGAACTAATCATAGTGCAACCTGGAGATAATGAGTTTGCCCTAGGGAATGCATGTCCCCGATTGTTGAACCTAGACCATTCACCTAACTAGGCCATTCCTCCAACACTAACCACAATAAAACCTAGAGAGAATTAGTCTTCCCTAGGGAATGACTATCTAGACCATTTCCTATGGAAATGATTGTCTAGCACCAACCTCCAAAATGGACCTTTCTTCGAAACTTCTCACAACTTTGAACTTCGAAAGAATGATTGTCCGGCGAGGTGGACCATTCTACTTGACCACTACTCATAGTGACTACCAAGAAGAATAATTTTCCTAGACCATTCCCCCACATTACAAGGGGAATCATTGTATATGGTACATCAACAATCTATCGAAACATTTCATTATGAAAATGATTGTTCGATCTGGACCATTTTCCAAACTAGAAAGTGCATGTTCGTCATAAATCTTGTGCCATTTTCTAGACTGGAAAGTGACTGCCCAACCTGGACCATTTTCCAAACTAGAAAATGGTTTCCCATAAATCAATGACATATCAATGCTCCCTCCCAACCTGAGAGTAATCTCTTCCTTTTCCAATAAGGAATTCATCTCCACAAATACCGAATTGTCCCTTAAGTACACAAACTTTTCATCTTGGAAAAAGGCTTTACCAAAATATTTATTATCTGATCAACTGTGAAGATATACTGGAGAACCACTTCTCCCCTCTAGACTCTATCATGGAGAAAATAATACTCGATCTCATTGTGCTTCGACCTGTCATGGAACACCAAGTTCTATGAAATATTCACACAACTCTGATCATCACAATATATATCATGGTAGAATTCAACACATGATTAGACAGTCTAGATATCAACTTATGGAGCCACACTGCTTCCATACAAGCATCACAAGCTGCAATATACTCTTCTTCTGCAGTGCTGAGTGCAATAGACTTTTGTTTCTTGCTAGCCCATGACATTGTGGAAAATCTCAAACTGAAACATATCAAAGTAGAAATTCTTCTTTCATCTACACTCCCTGCCCAATCTTAATCGATAAATCCATGCAGTTGTATATCATAACTTAAATGTCCCACAAAACAAATATCTGGCTGAGTATTCTCCAAATACATTAACAAGCCAATCAATTGTCGATACAGAGATGGGTCTACTGTATTAGAGTCTCTCAACTTCTTCATATTTGTAATCATGGGATTTTTCCATGGATTTGTAATCCATCATCCTAGACTTCTGAAGAACCATTTAAATATACTTCCTTTGTCATAGGAAGTTTTCACCATGCTTCTGCTATACATGAGAGTCTCTGCACCAAGTTTTCTTGAATCCATACAAGGTCTTTGACGTAGAGCCCCTACCTCAGAAGGGTTTACTAACCTCCCAGTCTATGGATATTCCTCTATTCTCGAGCTAAAGAATCTCTCCAGGTCACTATTGGAACCTCCACAAAAACAAATCCACATGTCCTTTTAAGAAACTACACCCGTGAATAAGCACTAGGAGTAAGTTTCCTCTCCATGTGACCATTTTTTGTGACCACGGGCCTAACCAAAAGGCGCTTCGTGACTTTGGGACCTCGGGTGTTTTTCTCTGAGTTTCCCCGACTCTTCCAATCCCCGAACCCTGAACTAGAGCTTAGCAAACACTAGCTCCTCCCTTCAATCCTCCTCTAATGTGACCTCTAACTGCGACCTGGGGCCCAACTTTCGGTGCTATGGGACTTCGTGTATTAGGAACTTGTGAAGTGGTTCTCTTCCCTTTCTCCCAAATGAAAACTCACGATGGACGCTATGTCAGATCGACATTCCACATTTCTCATGATCCAATGCTCCAAATTCTTTCTTTGCAAATCAGAATTTCGCATTTCACGAGTCTGGAGGTGGAATTTCCTCTTCCTTCTGACTCCCGACTTTCCAATATTCTAGAGTGCCAAATCAACAGCTCACACTCCCTCAAATCTGAAGGCTACTATCTCTCCTGATCTTATGAGTGATGAAACACTCTCACCCTTATCCTCCCCGAAGATCTACTGGATCCAATGGCCCATTGAAATCGACGTTTCTACCTCCAAGAATTTCTACCATTTGTTGATATTCACGATGGCTTCTCGCCAAATGAGTTGGAATCAACCCTCCCAAGCTTGATTCTACGAGGTGAATTCACACCTCGATTTCCTCTAAACTTCTCCAAGTCTCTATCCCTTCTGAGTTTGATCCTCACTGCAAACTCAAGGATTCTAGGGAATCCTGCGCGCACTCCTTGTGGATTCTACAATAACCTCTGGTTATTCAAACATTCCAACTTTGCGCACTCCTTGCGACATAAGTTCTTCAACATCTGACTTGGTTGGAAAATTCTAAGACTCTCCTCAGCCTATGCACACCTTGTATGACTCGGTGCTCTACCTACACTTCTACTGGTATAATTTAGCACCATCTCTCCTAAGCTTTTCTTAATCAAAACTCAGAATCTTGTCAACGCACTCCTTGTGGACTTCCACTGCACTCCTTGCAAGAATTCTTAGGAAGAGAAACAATTGAAACTTATACTCTTCTCAGGGACTTCATATATTCAACATGAAATCACATACATATGGCATTGAAACAAATGCATAAAAAAGAATATAAGCAAGATGTAAACATAACACTCAATAGATACACACAACATTCATAATACATCATGAAATTGGATCAAAGCATTCTTATATTAATTCAAGTGCTTCTGTACATGGTTCAATAGAAACAACTATCTGCTCATACAACTTCTATAATCTTTGTTCTTCTCTACTCTCCTATGCTCTCTTTCTCTCTTTCTCTACTACTCATACAATGATAATAATCATACATTACATCTACGAGGGAGTCTTCTTGAGTTTTTCCCTCCTACTACTCTAAGATATCTTATCGAATTAAAGATTACTACCTACTTTACATTTATTACAATAAATTCCTACAACCGATAGATGAGAGCGAACGCTCAAGATCTGTATTACAGTCCCCAAAACATTAAAATCAATTACATCCTTCCAGCTATTACATTAATGTGTTTTCTTTCGAAATTTCTAAATATCTTCAAAATGCGCACTGGTGTATATCCAGCTGTCCTCCACTTGTTCTTGTTGGCGATGCTCCTGCATCATACTCCTCTGGCTGAAAAATTCATGGACTCTTGTCCTTGATATCCTACACCGTCTATCCATGTTTTTGGATATTTGCTTCACTTTCCCAACTGACATATTCAATCGGGTGTCCCTTCCACTTTACCAAATATTCAAGATATGTCTTCCTCTGGGTTTTCTTGCTAACTCTCTTGTCAATGATCCTTTCCATCTGCAGATTTTCTGCTACAAGCATCTGTTTGACCCACTAAATTCCCTTCTGATCCTCTGCTTCATATTCTCTGTAAGGATACAAATATGCTATGTTGAATATGGGTGATATTCCCACATCATCTGGCAGTTCTTATCATAAGCATTTGCCTCAAACTTCCTCAAAATTTTGCACAGCCCTATTTTCTTCATTTTCATCTTATTATATGTTCCCCTTGGGAACCTTTATTTTATGAGGTGTGCCAAAACTAAATCTCCCACTTCAAATTGGAGTTCTCTTCAATGTTGATCTGATCTGTGATTGTATTCCTGGTTGGAACTCTGCAACCACTCTTTAATCTTACTGTGGAGATCTTGCATCTTTGCTGCAAAATCGTCTGCTCCAGCACTCCTGAACTCACTCTGGTTTACGTCTTTCAACTAAGACACTCCCCTTGGTTGTATTCCATACATTACCTGGAATGGGCTCCGTTATGTGTTCCTATTAGGTGATTCATTATAGGCAAATTACTCTTGTGGCAGAATCTGATCCCACTGATCGTGATGTTCAGTTACTAAACTCTTCAATAAGTCCCCCAAACTTCGATTTACTACCTTAGTCTGTCCATCTATTTGAGGGTGATATGTTGATCTAAAAAATAAATTTGTCCCCAGCTTCTTCCATAGTGTCCTCCAAAAATGACCAACAAATTTGGTATCTCTATCTGAAACAATACTTTTAGGTAACCCATGAAGTCGAACAATTTCTTTGAAAAACATATTTGCAATGTGTGTTGCATCACTGGTTTTCTAACATGGGATGAAATGTGCCATTTTTGAAAATCTATCGACTACCACGACTATGGAATCACAACCTCTATGTGTCCTCGAYAGTCCCAACACAAAATCCATGCTTACTRCATCCCACGGCCTCTCTGGTATTGACAATGGTTGATACAACCCATTATTCTGTCTTTTTCCCTTTGTGTTTTGGCAGATTCTACATCTGTTGACAAATTTCTGCACATCTGTCCTCATTCCTAGMCAATAATACAAATGCCTCAGTTGCACAAATGTTTTGTCATGGTCGAAATGTCCAGCCAATYCCCAACTATGTTTTTCCTTCAAAAGGCTTTCTCTCATAGAACTCTTTGAGATACACAACTGATTTATTTTGAATAACAGTCCATCYTGAATTAAATATTCAATCCATTAGATTCTATCTCTTAAAACAGGGTTCTCACATGCTTCGTAAGCATCCTTGAAATCAGAATCATCTTTGTACATTTCCTTAAGACTATCAAAACCTAAGGTCTTCACTTGAAGCTCTTGCAGAATCAAACATTTCCTGCTCAATGCATCAACAACCTTGTTAGCATTTCCATAAATGTGATTTATTTAAAAAAGTAAAGTTATGCATAAACTCAACCCATTTTGCATGTTTCTGGTTCAGTTTCTCCTGTCTAGTTATAAACTATAAGGCTTGATTGTTGCTATACAAAATGAATTATTTTGGAACCAGGTAGTGCCTCCATTTCTTCAGCGCCTGTATGACTGCATAAAACTCTTTATCATAAGTGGAGTAATTTATTTTGGCCTCATTCAGTTTCTCACTGAAGTATGCAACTGGTCTATTATCTTGACTTAGACTGGTCCAATCGCAAATCCACTTGTGTCACATCTCACTTGAAATGTTTTACCAAAATATGGCAGAACCATAACTGGTTGTCCAATTATATTTTCCTTCAACAACTCGAAACTTTTCTCTGCTTCATCTATCCAATGAAAATATTTATGTCTTTTCTTCACTGTGTCCATCATCGACGCACAAATCCCACTAAAATTTATGATGAACTTCCTGTAAAAACTGGCTAGTCCATGGAAGCTTCTGACTTCAAAGATATTCCTTGGAAACAACCATTCTTTGATTTCTTTTACCTTCTCCGGACCCATCTTCAACTCATTTGAAGAGATCACAAAACCTAAATAAATAAGCTCAGTCTTGATGAAAGACGAGTTCTTCAGATTTATCAACAACTTCTCTTGTTGCAACCTCCTCATCACTGAAGTTAAATGCCTCAAATTCTCTTCCTCAGTCTTACTAAAGATCAGTATATCATCAAGATATACAATTACAAAATTTCCAATGAAATATTTCAAGACTTCATTCATCAATCTCATAAAAGTACTTGGCGCATTCATCAATCCAAATGGCATGACAAGCCATTCATACATTCCTTCATTCGTCTTGAATGTTGTATTCCATTTATCACCTTCCTTCATTCTAATCTGATGATATCCACTTTTCAAATCGATTTTTGAAAAAATCTTTGCCCCACTCAAGCAATCCATCAATTCATCCATCTTGGGTAGAGGAAATCTATACTTGATGGTGATTTTGTTTATAACCCTCGATTCGGTACACATTCTCCATCCACCATCCTTCTTCAAACTTAACATTGTTGGTACAGTGCATGGACTCAAGATTTCTCTAATCAACCCTTTATCCATCAAATCCTAGACTTTCTTATTGACTTCTTCATTCTCCTACGACGTCAATCTATATGCTACTTTGTTTGGTAAACTCACTCCTAGTATAAGGTCAATGTGATGACTTATACTACTGATGGGCGGCAACGAAAAAGGTAATTCATCCACTACTATATTAGGGAAATTCTCCAGCAGTTCCTGAATTTCCTTAGGTAGATCATCTATCAAAGTATTGGTCAATATGACTCTAGGTTTCCTAACCACAACAAACTACATTTCTTGATCTTTCTTGACTTCATCAAGAAGTTCCTTCCCACTCATGAGAAGTATAGTATTTCTTGTTTCTTCTTTCACCTTCTTGTCTTCAATTGGCAACAACATATGCGCCCTACCATTCTTCTCCAAGGTGTAGGTGTTCTTTCTTCCATCATGAATTTTTTTTATGTCATATTGCCAAGGCCTCCCCAACAAAAGGTGACAGACATCCATGCAAATTACGTCATATAAAATATCATCTCTATAACCCCCTATCTTAAATTCAACTAAACATTGTTTAATGACTGTTACCTGATTCCCTTTTTGCAACCACGAAAATTTATACAGGCTTGGATGTGAAACTGTCTCCAATTCCATATTCTCCACCATATTTGTGGACACTAAGTTATCCATGCTTCCACTGTCAATTATCACCTTGCATACCCTATCTTTGGTTTTGCAAGCAGTCCTAAACAAACTATTCCTCTGGACTGGATTTTCCATCTCTTTCTCTGGCTTCAAGAGAATCTTACTCATCATCAATGATCTTCCACCTTCTACATCTTCTGCCTCAACATTTCTCCTTTGCGCTTATGAAATGTGAGCTTTGCCTCCTCCATCCCTTTTTATATCAAGACATTCCCAAGATTTGTGTCCTATCTTCCCATAGACAAAACACTTTACTTCACCTCCTCTTGCTCGAGGAAAAGTGTTCCTATCAGCATATTTTCTCCCTTGTGAACTTCCTCCCCTTTCTGGGTGGTTATGAGGCTTCTTTTCATCCTTGGGCTTCTTTAGTCTATCTTGGGCAATTGATTTTCCTCTACTTTGACTTCTACCTCTACCCCTTTGACCTTGCTTTCGGGCCAATTTCTCTTCAGCCTTCAGAGCAACCTGATAAGAATATTCCACATTTCTGATTGTCACCATGCTCATCTCGTCCTAAATCTCATATCTCAAACCATTAATATATCTAGCGACCTTTTCATCATCACTCTCACGATGACCAGCTTTGATGTTTAGTCTGTAGAATTCCTCAGTGTATTCCTTCACTGTCATCCCTTTCTGTCTCAAATTATGCATTCTTCTAAATAGATTGATTTGATAATCTCTGTGTATGAACTTGGCTTTCATCTTGGCTACCACCCTGTCCCATATTTTAATTTTTTGTTTTGCTTTGCAACGTCTGTCACCCTGCAGTTCATCCCACCATAGTGTTGCATGTCCTTTCAATCTAGTGATAGCATGATTAACTTTCTTATCTTCTTTGATATCTTCATAGTTGAAGTATTTATCTAGAGCTCTAAACCAATCTAACATCTCCTCAATGCCCAAGTTTCCTTCATACATCAGGATGTCCAATTTCTCTCTAGCACCTATTATTGCAACAACTTTAAATAGACGTTCTTCTGTAGCGTCTTCGGCTACAACTTATTCTTCTCCTTCTTTATTCTCTCTTTCATCCTCATTGATATCTCTCGTATTAGGTGTTCATCTCTTTTCTATATCTATAGAATCTAATAGAGCATGAATTTCTCTTATTTCCCTCTCCACAACTGGATTGGGTAATGTTCTTTCTAGACGTCTTCTTGGTGGCATTGTTTCAAATTCCACCACATAGAATTTAAATCACAACTTTCCTCTATCTTCTCTCTACATAAAATAATAGTTGTTAGCTCTGATACCACCTGATACAGAGCCCCTACCTCAACAGGGTATTTTGACCTCCCGGTCTATGGATCTTCCTCTATTCCCAAGCTGAAGTAACTTTCCAGGTCCCTGCTGGAACCTCCACGAAAAAAAATTTACAAGTACTTTTACAAAACTACACCCACGCGAATAAGCACTAGGAGTAAGTTTCCTCTCCACGCGACCACTGGTTGTGACTACGGGCCTAAAAAAAAGGTTCTTCGTGACTTCAGGACCTCGAGTGTTCTGCTACAAGTTTCCCCGACTCTTCCAATACCTGAACCTCAAACTAGATCGTATCGAACTCTAGCTCCTCCCTTCAATCCTCCTCTGATGTGACCTCTAACTGCAACCTGGGGACCAACTTCTGGTGCTACGGAACTTCATGTATTGGGAACTTGTGAAGTGGTTCTCTCCCCTTTCTCCCAAATGAAAACTCGTGATGGCCACTATTCTAGATTGACAGTCCACGTTTCTCGTGATCCAATGCTCTAGATTCTTTCTTCGCAAATCGAAATTTCACGTTTCGCAAGTCCGGAAGTGGACTTCCCTCTTCCTTCTAACTCCCGACTTTCTGATATTTCAAAGTGCCAAATCAACATCTCACACTCCCTCAGATCTGGCAGCTACTATCTCTCCTAAGCTTGCAAGTGATGAAATACTCTTGCCCTTATCCTCCCCGCAAATCTACTAGATCCAATGGCCCACTAAAATCGATGTTTCTCCCTCCAAGAATTTCTACCATTCGTCGAGATTCTCAATGGCTTCTCACAAAATTAGTTGGCATCAACCCTCCTGAGCTTGATTCTACGAGGTGACTTCACCCCTTGTCTTCCTCTGAAATTCTCCAAGTCTCTATCCCTCCTGAGCTTGATCCTCACTGCAAACTTAAGGATTCTAGGGAATCCCGCGTGCACTCCTTGTGGCTTCTACAATAACCTATGGTTATTCGAACATTCCAACTTTGCATAATCCTTGCGACAAAATTTCTTTAACCGCTCACTTGGTTGGAAAAGTCTAAGACTCTCCTCAGCCTACACACACCTTGCACGACTTTGTTCTCTACCTGCACTTCTACTGGTATAAGTTAACATTGTCTCTCTTGAGATTTCTTGAGGTAAAACACAAAATCTTGTCGACACAGTCCTTGCGGACTTCCACTACAATCCTTGCAGGAATTCTTAGGAAGAGAAACAATTGAAACTTATACTCTTCTCACGAACTTCATATATTCAACATGAAATCACATACATATGGCATTGAAACAAATTCATAACATATAATATAAGCAAGTTGTAAACATACCACTAAATAGATACACACATCATTCATAATACACCATGAAATTGGATCAAAGCATTCTTATATTAATTCAAGTGCTTTTATACATGGTTCAATAGCAACAACTATCTGCTCATACAACTTCTACAGTCTCTATTCTTCTCTACTCTCCTATTCTCTCTTGCTCTCTTTCTCTACTACTCATACAATGATAATGATCATACATTACATCTACGAGGGAGTCTTCTTGAGTTTTTCCCTCCTACTATTCTAAGCTATCTTATTGAATTAAATATTACTACCTACTTTACATTTATTACAATAAATTCCTACAACCAATAGATGAGAGAGAATGCTCAAGATCTATATTACAATCCAAAAAACATTAAAATCAATTATATCCTTTCAGCTATTACATTAATGTGTTTTCTTTCGAAATTTCTAAATGTCTTCAAAATGCGCGATGGTGTATATCTAGTTGTCCTCCACTTGCGCTTGTTGGCGATGCTCCTACATCAGTCTTCTTCCATATGCATACAAGGGTCTCTTTATGGTATACCTCAAAACCTTGAGGTTTCTCTACATACACATTTTCATCAATTACTCTATTGAGAATAAAAATATTTACATTCATCTGATGTAAACTCCAACCCATGGATACGACAAGAGATATGGTGGCTCAGGTAAAGGTATATTTGGTTACTAAAACAAGTTTTCATTATAGTCTTATCCCTCCTACTGGGAGAACCCTCTATCCCTGAGTCTCTAGTACATATGGATGTCGGTGGCCTCCCACCATTCCAACTGGCTAATTTTGACATTTTTCCAGTTTGGCAGTTTTTTTCTAGTTTTCAGGTCCCCGACTTACGGGGCCGTTTTGAGGCCCTAAAAACCGTTTTTAGGGCTCACTAAAGTTAGCCTATACATGGAGTCAGATTCTAAAAACAACATATGTATTCCTTGTATAGACCTTTCCAACAAGCTATCATGCACCTAAAACAAAGATTGTATGTGAAAGTTACGACCCCGGGAAGTTGATGTACTAACTTACCCCAATCGGGCCCACATGATTTTTGGCGCTTCATCTCCTAAGGCTATATTTTTGGATGTCTATGATTTTGGAATTTCTGTTTGTTGTAAAAAGTATTGGATAGTCTCATTGTAATCATCTTCTTTCAAATGAGCGCAGCCGTGACATCTCTTCTTAGAGATAAGCCACCACCATTCTAGCAAGCTTGTTTTCCGTTGCATTTTATAGTTTCAACACATTTTCTTATTGAATAGAAACCAGTTTTAATGTATCTCTGCTATTGTATCAATGTTGTCCTTGTCTTTATGTGTTAAGAATAATAATAATATGTATTCATTTTGTTATGCTCATAAAATATGGATCAGTGGTATCAGAGCGGTTCACTCCTTCTTGTTCTTAATGCATGTCCCCGACAAGGTCAGGGTAAAAATAATTGGGTTTCGAGCTTGTTTCTCTTGAGGAAAAAATCTCTCTCACACCCAAGAGACCTGTCATGGAGGGAGACAATAAATATGATGGGACAAGAGATCCTTTCAAAATTTTGCTCGAGGAAGCCCTCATGCAACAGAGGAATGAAATGATGGATAGTTTTGCGCAAATCATTCGACGACTACCAACAGGCAACACATCTTCCGCAAGCAGAGGCGTCACCCCATTCAAGGTACAAATCAAATTTTATATTCCCATATTTGAATTTCATATAGATGCATATGTTGCAGACAAATGGTTGAATCCGCTAGAAGGGTATTTTTTTGTCCATAACTTTTCGAACAGAGGAAAGATTACATTTGTGTTCCTCAATGTCGTTCCCCATGTCAAATATTGGTGGGATAATTTCTGTGAGAAAAAGGAAATATAGTAACCATCATTATTTATAGTCTTGGTCACCTGGGAGTTCTTCAAGGATGATATCAAGGAACAATACTACTCTGTCATAAGTTATGAAGACCTGTATACAAAATGGACCAAACTACGACAAGAAAGAGACCAAGTAGTTTCAGAGTTCACAAATATCTTCCATACCTTGCGCACCAAGCTACGTATCAAATATTCTTAATGAAATATGGTGCTCAAGTATTGTGGTGGTCTGCATAGACACATCCATGTGGAAATCGAGTTTTTGGACATCTCATCCTTGGGCATGGCCTATTGATATGTCGTCAAAATCAAGTAAACGCTTAAACAAAAGACATATAAATTTGGGCCTGGGAACCCCTCACATCAAAAGAAAGTAAAGGGAATCCTTAAACCATAGAACAAAGGAAAGAGAAAATATGGACAACCTCAAGAAAACTAGTCTAGGCTGCAAGAAAAGAATGACACCAGAAAGAAAAACAAAGATACAGGGAAGTGGTGCAACTTCCATAAGGGCCCCTAGCATAAAAATGTTGATTTTCACTCAAAGAAATCATTGGTGGCTAAGGTGAAATCCTCTAAATCAGATGCGGGTTCCGAATCTAAGTCAGAACCAAAAAGGGGGAGGCATACCATTGACGCGGAATCCAGTGCCACTGTTTCTACCACCAAGGTCCAGTCTGATGAACCACATGAGCCAGAACAAGGCAAATGCCTCTTTCATTCATAGATGTGGGTAAAAGAAACCATGTTGCACTTTATCATGGATAGTGATAGCTAGAAGAACCTCGTATCATAAGAGTTCATCAAGTGGCTAGCCATGTCGACAACGCCGCACCCGCAAGCCTACACCATTGGATGGCTCCACCAAGGAAACGATCTTCATGTCAACCAACAATGTCACATGTTGTATGACATCAAGCCCATCAAAGATGAGGTATTGTGTGATGTTGCTCCTCTCTAAGTTTGTAATGTTCTTTTGGTCTAATTTTAATTATGGAAACGTCCTGTTGTATATGAGTCTAGGCCTCACAGTGCTATTATTACTTTGAACAGTAAATTATACAGGATACCTGAGGTAGTACCACCTAGTGTTATTTACTTGATCTCTTCCAAGCAATGCAGGAAGGTCATCTCTCAGACTAAGAATTTTTTCTTTTTGGTGATTCACTCTCAGAGCGAGAAAAATATTGCAGCCACATCCAGGGCCTCCGCGACCAACCTCTCCAAACAACAAAAGAAAGTGAACAAGGTTGTGGAAGAATATAAAGTTATCTTCTCCTCACCTACCGAGGCACCTCTGCACTGTCAGGTCAAGCATCCCATTGATCTAACCCTCGACACATCGCTACCCAATGGACCGGTATACCACCACTCTCTGTTATAGAATGAAGAGATCAAGCGACAGATCCAAGAACTGCTCCACAAGGGTCACATATGTCCTATCTCATCGTCTTGTGGGATCCCAATCATGCTGGTACAGAAGAAATAGGGACCTCGCAAGTCTGCATTGATTATCAGGCCCTGAATAAAATCATAGTCAGGAACTGGTACCTAATTCCATGAATCAATGATCTCCTTGATCAGCTCGAGGGGGCCAAATACTTCAGTAAGATTGATTTGAATTCTGGCTACCACTAGGTCCCCATAGAATAGATAGATGTATGGAAGACCGTCTTCAAGTCAAAAGAAGGTCTTTTTAAATGGTTGGTCATGCCCTTTAGTTTGAAAAATGCTCCAGCAACTTTCATGAGGATGATGGATGATATCCTGCAACCTTTCACCAATACTTTTGTAGTGGTGTATCTAGATGGCATCCTCATCCACAACAAGACTTGGGAGTAATACTTGTATCATATTCAACAGGTTCTACACACCCTATGGCAACACAAGCTATATTCCAACTTGGAAAAATGCTCCTTCGGCATGGACAGGGTTCAGTACCTAGGATACATCATGAATCAACATGGTGTTTGTTGAGGAAAAGATATGAAATGATCTTACTCAAGCATTTTCAGATTTTGCTTGGCTAAAAAAAAATAGACAGGAATTTCACCCTATGTTTATAGCCATAAAAATTAATATCCTAACTCACAAGTATTGATTACAAGTGCTTAGGCTAGTCTTTTTATAAATAAAAGCTTGCTGGAAAATTCATTATTTATATGATTTTTTGAATATAATAGTTGTTGAAATAAATGTAGAGACAGAAGCAAAGACACCAAGATGATAATCAAGAAAGATGAGACATAAAGAAATCCTTTATTTCATTCCAATTCACCAAAGAGTCATTCTCTTTACAAAATTTTGTGAAGAAGTTTTGGACCAAAGTCAAACTTAGACATCCCCGATGGAACATACAAAAGGACCTCTAATAGAAAATAAAAAAAATGAACTCTAAAATCTGGATCGGCTTGCCATAGATTGCTTCCCACTCGACTCTGCACAATAGCCTTTGTCATTCATGAAAACTAATTCACAAACAAACAAGTATACACAGACTATCAAAGATAGATCAACACCTATGAAAAACAAGTGTTTGAATGATGTAATTCATCCCAAAATCTTGATGTCTACAATAATACCCTGCTATTATAAAAAAGAATTAGGCTTGTGATAACTTAAGGAATGAATGAAAACTGAACTATCTCAACATAAACTCAAATATCAAACCTTAGTATGCTTATCCTTCTATTCTCCTCTTGTTCCTCCCTTTCCTCTTTCTTTTTAAGCAAATTAGAATTGGTTGAAGTAGTTGAACTACTTCATTAGTTAGGTTAACTAAAACTCAACCAAATTTTTAGTTAGGGGGGGGGGGAAATAATAAATCATAATAATGGTTTTAAATAAATAATAACTAGTAGTTGAGACCCCTTGTGACTCCCTTTAGCTCTTAACAATCATAACATAACTAGTTAAAAAAAACATTCCTCCTTGTGACTCCCATCATCACATTCATGTTTGACAATTTATCTCATTATTTGAAATTATTTTTAAAATATATTACTCATATATCCAAAAAACATGTTGTCCAAAACCTCTGAAGTCAACTGTCATCAACAATAAATAAAATAAAACTCAAAAACTGTATTTTCCACTTTGAGATGAAATCTTTCCCTTGTTGCTACTGTCACCCCTCGATCTCTCTAAATTTTCCTTTGGTTGTGTTGAGCCTTTAGGACTAATCTCGCTGATCACATGAGAACAATTGACACAGCCGCACTCCTCGGAGCACGTCCGCTTCCTTAGGACCTTCTTTCGTTTTCGGCCTGAAGAACTCAAAGGTTCTTCTATTCCCCTATCGGGAAATATACACCCACAATTCTCTTCTCTTTGATCCCCTTTTTCTGCACTCGGAGGATCGGAACTTCGCGGCTTCGCGAATTCACTGTCGATCACTATACTCTCGGATTCCTCGAGACCCAATATGTCAGTCAACGCTGACTTTTCTCTTACCCTATCGAAACTCCCATGCTATCACAATCTCACCACTCGCGACTTCGTTGCTCACGAGGTTGAATAACTTCCACATCGATTCCTGATGCCCGAGACTTCGAAACACGTGATCTCGCTCCCTCGCGACTTCACTTCTCGTGAGGTCAAATAACTTCTATGTCGAATCCCAACGTCCAAGATGCCGAAACTCGCAATCTCTCTCCCTCGCGACTTCGCTTCTCGCGAGGTCGAATAACTTCTACGTCGACTCCCAATATACGATATCACGAGTATATCTGACGGTCCTCGTGACTCAGAACGACGGCTCCTGCCCTCCTTAGCTTCGAACCTCTTCCACACCTGCACTGTAGCCTCCTTGCACCTCCACAAGATCCAATGACCCTCGAAGCTTCACGAAATCTCCTCAGAGAATTTCGTCCGTCCGTTTCTTCCATATACAACCCACGAAATGACGAAGGGTTCTTCCACAGAATTCGTCACCCTGCGCACAAACCTGCGACGTTCCTTGCAACCTTTAAGACACAACTTTATTACTTGTCCTTCAACGGATTTTGAAGGCCTATCCCTCTTGAGCTTTCTTACGGCTTCCAGGTCCTCCGAAAGAAACTCTTTTCACGCACTCCTTGAAACAAATCTTCAACCACGACTAAGTGTTGAAGCCTTTGACCCTACGCACTCCTACAGCAGCAGTCTTCAATATTCTCGCTCATAATCGCAACTCTGAGACTTAACTTTGGCCTACGCACTCCTTGCATGACACTGTTCCCCTGCACCTCTGAAATGAATGGCAACAAAAATTATCTCTAACTGAACCCTTCTGTCAACGCAGTCCTTGCGGACAATTAAACTGCACTCCTTGCAGGAATCCCTTGGCTCAATTAGAGAAACAATTGAAACTCATTCACTCTTCCTCTCAGACTTCAATTCAACCATGAAATCACATACACAACATATAAAATCAAATGTATGACAGGAAGAAAACATTCATGAGCATAACATCAATACACAGAGAAAACAACACAAACCATGAATTTGAATCAAAGCTTCTTCTATTAATTCAAATATTTGTACACGGGTGTTCTTCATACAACTCTCTGCATGCTCTTCTCTCTTCCTACTTCAATAATAATGTTACAATGTACAAAGGAGGGTGTCTATATCCATTTTCCCTCTTGCGCTCTAAAGCTATCAAACCTAGAATTAAATTCCTACCTATCAGCATTAAATTTATTAAATGCCGACTATCTACTAAGGACGAGAGCTATCTGCTCAAGGTCCATTTACATCTACAAGTGAGCCTTCATAAATGGCTTCATTAAAGACTTGCGCAACAATCCCAAAGTGTTTTCAAAATTTGTGTTGGCTTGTCCAGCTGTCCTCCGCTTCCACGCGGGCTCACTTGATGTGCTAGCGATGCTCCTGCATCAACAATCATCCCTCAAATGCATCTGGGAAGACACGGATTTATCAAAGCCATTGGAGGGTGAGGAAGGGGCAACAATGGCTTTTCCTTTGTCAGGGGCATGGTGGGCCTTGTTTTTCAATGTTTTTCTAGCATGGGAGGACTGCACTGGTGAGTGGCCAGGGGCATCTTGGACAATCTGATTGTTAGGCATGGGAGCAGGTAAAGACAAATTGGGCTAGCCATGATGTTGGGAGACTATCAGGTGGACAATCTCTTTCCATCCATCGTTTTCGGGAATATCAGGTTGTAATGAGATATGAGGGGGCACAGGAATACAAGGGGCTTGTGGAACTTGGAAGGGAGGCCTTTCAAGCCTCGGTTGGACCACTCCTTGCCCAATCTAATTGAAAAACCTAGCCTGAAATAGCTGGCCTAACTCTTGTGAGTAAGCATCAAAGTGTATGGATAATCTTGGCCTTCTTGGGCCTCTGTTCCAATTACCTCTCCCTTGGTTGCCTCTGTCATGGCTACCTCGGTTGAAAAATCTCATACATGCATGCATGATTGATTAGAAAATAGTTCCTTTAACAACCATACATGACAACGCCTTAAAAATATGAAATAGATTTTGGCTCAGCAACATATCAGGCTCATGCAATCCAATCCATACAAATTGTTTAACTGTTTTCAATGAGAAGGGGGTGAACAAAAGGTTCTGGGATATGCGAGGGATTTGTATTAAGTGAAAAATGATAAAATGAGGGGGAAACGAATCCTGATTACTGCTCACAGAAAACACACAATCAACTGTAATGTAAACCAAGGAACATGTCACGCTAATCCATCCAAGAAACTGTGATTTCAAACTGTTGCAATACAAAACTCTCTCAACTATAATTAAATTTTAGGAACATGAAGTGAAAAATGAATATGGGGAGGCGAGGGGATTGTAATTAGCGAAAAGTGAAATAATGGTAGGGAAAGAGAGAAGATATTGTTCATAAAATTAATTAAGTAATCCATAAAACCATTCTATATCAAACACAAAAGATCCAATACCAACCAAATAATCACTATGATCAATTAAAAAACTACTGTGTAAAATTCAATCAACTCTGTATATTAACTTTCCCATTGTTCGTAATTAAATTTTTAACACAGTGTCATCAAAACAAGACAATATGCCTTCCATAAAAATTTGTAGAAGAGTTATGTTTCTTCTCATTTATCCACTTACTATTTTAAAACAATTTCCAAATGAACACACAGTCACCTAATTCCACTCTGTTCAACATCAAAACATCAACCACTGTCCATTAATTATTTCCTTAATCAAACAAAGACCCAAAAGCATGCTCAATTTCATCCCTCAATTTCATTTAACAATTAAATTGTAATGAGACCATACTGTCACAACACTCATGCCTATATCTGTTAAGATGTATGATATTCATCAAACATACATAGTGGACAGTGAAACGCAATGATCAATATTTCAATTTACAATAATCCTAACTTGCCATTTAAACACATAGTAACAACAATCACCATTTCAACTCATACGATGATGTGGGACATACAGACCACTCAACAAAATGCAAGAGCATTTATGTGACTAACATATCTAATTACCCCTGTTATTGCACAGTTTGTAGCAAGGATAAAAGGCTAAAGGTTGAAGAGTCAAACTGATGTAACAGGAACCAATCCCACCCAATGTCACCACAATGGGATGGTTCTTTCTCTTTAGGGAGGTAAGGCCCAGGGGAGACGTCCTCGTTGACCTAGGGTTTTGAGAAGGTAAAGGATTATAGGATAAAAGTAATCCCCCCCCCCCTCACAAGTCACCACTGAGCATATAGTCTGGCTAAACAACCAATAATAAAGTATAACCAAAAAAAGAGATGCACCTGCTTGAGACAAAGAAACAAGGAAACTGATATATGCAAGATGCTCACTTGGTTAGTACTTCATGTAAATCAATGACTATCTAATACACTTATAAGCAATTTGATAATAAATATTGACAAAGTCAATGTTTATAAAATAGTAATGAAAATTATGTCACTTCTTCAATAAATGTTGAAAACAATATGGCATTCAATGCAACAAATCAATACTTCATTCAATTAATGTCTTTAATCACCATTCAATTGCTTATAAAGAAAGTGTTTAGTTGCACCAATGATATTATAGCTAAAGATGACGACATCAATAGGTTAATTAGGTTAGTTTATAGGCTAGGGTTAGTAGCTATGGTTTGATTCAAGGTTTTGAAAATGATTGTGATCAAGTTCACTTCAAAGCAAGAGGTCATTAGATCGGTGCCTTAGGGTTAATGGAGTCAAAAGTGAAGGACGCAAGAGATGAAGGATCAGGATAGTACGGCTAAGGACTAGAGGGAGAAGCTTTGAGGTGTTACTAGAGCAAGGCCTCAAAGTCAAAACCCTAGGGGAGAGAGGCTCACCTTGGTGTAGGGGAACTAGCCCTCGATGCTCTCTCCTCCTTCCTTAACTCAATGGAAATCATGGCTAGCTGAAGAAATAACATAAACCAAGATAAGAGGGTTTGATGAAGAAAAGTGTTACTACAACAAGGCTCTACCAACAAACCCTAGAAAAAATCGGCCCAAAGTGTAGAAGACCTAGGCTTTAAGGTGTCTCCTTCTTCTCAGCTTGTAAATAATAACGAATAGAAAAAAAGAAGAAAGAATGAGAGTGTAGCTATGGCTAGGCTCTCTCCTTCTTCAAACAATGGCTAAAAAATCTCTCAATGGGGACATGAGACAAGGACCTACTTGTGTGCTTGTCACCTAGGGTTTATTCAGAAAAATTATAAATATATACAAGAAACAAGTAATGCAACCATTCAATATTCAAGACATTTTGTAGAAAAATACTTACATATCACCAAGAAAAAGCATAGAAAACCCTAGTTGTAACACCTTCCATTAAGAGAAATGCCAAAATATGCCAAGAAATTCTTCCTTCAACAAGTGTGCCTCACAAATTCAGCCAAATAACCCAAATCTAGAGAAAATTTCAGACCTCACTAATGAGTGAGTGAGAGATGATGAAAAAATGAAGGTAAAAATCCTTCATTTATACAATACCATGACCTAATTTTACATTTTAGGTCATGAAAAAGGCCGACAAGGCCAAAATACTAAATCATATTGTTTTTGCATTAAAATTTCAAATAAAAACCCTAATCAAGCTAAAAAGAGACATCAAGCCCCTCTAGGGAAAATGGAGCACCCTGGAGGAAAACATTAGCCCTCCTTAGGCTTCTCCAACCTGACACACGTGCCAATACTACCCATTCTGCCTCCCAAGATGTCCATAAGGATGGATGACATCATGGTCATCATGGGTGACGTCCTAAGCCTTTCAAGGCCAGTGTTCCACTAAAAGAGGGTCAATCCCCCTAGGTCAAGAGCTGCCAAAGTGCCTCTGGATGAACGTCCTCTTCTTCTTCGGTGCAAAGCCCCTGATCCATATCTGTCTTGTCTCTGGCCCCACCTTGATGGGGTGTCAGCATCCATTTGATGGGCTCTTCATCCCCATGGAGGTCCAAACTGATCATATCCCCATGTGTACTAGTCCAAAATGGTACATGTCCATCGGGCATGGTCCTATACATCAATATCTACGCCCTCCATGGGCTCATCAGTCCCAGGGATCATAGCAATGTGAATCACATATCATCATCAATATTATTAAACACATGCATAAAATCCCTAATATATCAATCAAAAGCTCAAAGATATTACACAAGCCTGCAATACAAGTTTGGAGAAAAGGACAAGACGTCCTATTGGGCTAGTGTCCACTGGAAAAGGAAAGTTCCTAGAAGAGACCTCATCCAATCCATGTAAGTGGGTGATGTGGTCAGGGGATGTCCAAGCATCTGGGTGCAATGAGGGTCAAGGATGCAAGAAACATTACCTATGGGTGCCTTTGTAGAAGGCAAGTTGTACCTCTCCTGGATGCAATTTTTCCAAGCCCATTCTTGCCTTTTATTCTTTTATTTTTTATTACTTTTTTTGTTCAAGAGCTAATCAAGGGACACTTCCCTGGCATGGTAACCAGTGGTGACAGCGTTACCCACAAGTAATTTCACAGAAATAAGAATTTTGGCTTGTGATGAGTCCCCCTTTCCCTTGGCCATGCAACCAAGAGTCACTACCCTGGCGTGGTAACCAGTTGGTGGAAATGTCATACTGCTACATACCCATGGACCTAATAGGTTGGCTCGTGATGAGACCCCCTATCCTCTGGTTAAGTCTTATTTTATTACTTTTTCGGGTCCCTCTTGTTTCTTGCTGAGAAGCCTATTATTTCTTTCTTGGGGATCCCTGGGAAAAGCATCTCGAGGTTTTATTCTTAGGCTTTTATATTTTACCATATTTCTTTTAACTTCTAGGCCTTTAGCCCTTTCTTCCCATGAGATAAGGTGCAGTTTTGGAAATAGGTCAACCCAGTGCTCAAACAAGTGGAATGGGATAAGTGAGAAGGAAAAAAGATGAAAAATTTGTGCTGCAATGGGAGCAGATGATGGCTTTTCAGAAATCCCCCTAGTGGAAAACCAAAACCTACAGACACAGGCTTGCTAGAGCACCCTGTCAATCCCCCCAAACATGTTTAAGTGGGCATGTGTAAGATCCAAGTAGACGTTAGTAATAAAAGGAATCAGATGCACACATTCAAGGGTTTTGATGATCAAAGTGACACATACCATGATACCTGGACTAATTACCTCATGGAGAAAGAACCATCTCTGACACAGGACCAAGTCGATCATGATGGATGATGTTGTTGTTGACAAGATAAAGATGCTGGAAGAAAGAAAAGGTGGGCCCTCCAGGGCCATGGTAAAGTCAATCCTACTCTCGGTACTCCATGTCTATAACCTGTGGGCCTCAAGACATGATCTCCTAGTTATCCCTAAAAGTGGGGGATAACATCCGGCTCCAACTCGGGGACATGTTCTCACTGTAGAGTGCATGAGAACCTCAGCATATTTGGCATAACCTGTTGACCTTCTCAATCTCAATAGAAACATTAGCACCAAATTGGGCTGGTAATGCCACCCCAACATACATAGATATATATATATATAGACTGAAATAAAGCAATCAGTAATGTGAATGTGAAAGAAAACTAACATGAAATGCAAATGGTATGATACATGAATGCAAGAATGCCTACTTACCTGCACTTACCTGTGGAGTCAGGTTCCCCCACCTTGGTGGGGTTTGAGGAGGTGTCTGTTGATCGGTAATGGGTGCCTTCTTCCTTCCAAAATGGACAAATAGTAGGATTCATAAACTAATTCTCTTCCAACTTTGAAAGGTCTAAGCCATGACTGAGTGCTTCCTTTGACATTAGTTGGCTCTCCCTTCTAGGTATCCCACATCCACACTATGTCTCCTTCCTTGTACTTCCTGATATTGTACTTGGTTTTCCCTTGGATGACCCTGGTGTATTATGCAGAGGGAGGAGGGTTGGATTCTGTTGTAAATAATTCCTACTAGGATGGATGAATCTGTACATCGTCTTTTGGTCTTTTTAGTATCTTCACAGTCCCGATTTCCTTGTCTTTGAATTCGTCTAGGAATTTTTGGTATTCCTCTTTCTTGGGCCATTTAATCTGATCAAAGTCTTCTTCTATTGTGAAAGGTATATCTTCTGGAGAATACTTATGAATATTTTGTATGATCTCATCATGTGCCTTGTCATTTTTGACGGGGTGACCAATTTCCTGCACATGGCTTTTGGTTACTGGCACATTTAGGAGATGGCCTATTATTCCAATTTTCAAAGGTAATTCCACAAATGTGAGGTCCATATCGAGGGTACCACCCAACATTGAAGAAAATTTCCTAGGCAACAACATTCTCCACACATCTGGGACGTCAACTATCACAATGTCAATGTGGATTACTTTCTCTAGGTACTCTTTAAGGCAAACTTCCACATTTTCATCTAACCCATGTGTGGGTATGGCTTTAGATTCGAAGCCACACACATTCATGTAAGGTTGTGTGACTTTCAACCCTAATTTTTGCGTGACTTTAAGGGACATCATGTTGGCACTTGCCCTTGTATCCAACATGCAGTTGTTGAGGCTCTTGCTATTCATTATTAAAGTCATGCAGAAGGGTTTCATCTGCTTTGATGTTGGCCAACTAATTCAAGATATTGTACTTGGAAGAGGGGAGAGGGGAAGTTGTTCCTTTACTGTCAAGAACCTTAGTAACCTGAACAGTAGTAATGCGTGAGGATGATCTCGGGCTAGAAGAATTGCGGGGAGGATCAAATTTTCCTTTGGGAGCATAGACTTTGTTCCCGGTATTGATGATCATGACATCTTCTGGTTCTGCACTATATAGGACAACAATAGTAGTTTCTGGTCTTTTACCAAAGATTTTATCTCTGACACTCTTCCTTACCTCATATGTGGATTCCTCGCAGAAGTTACACCAACTTCGAGGCAAGATAGCTTTAGGATGAAAATTATTTTCAATCAGATTTCTAAAGGCGGGTGCAGAAGAGGATGAAGCTCTAGGGGTGAGAGGGGAGACAATTCCCTTTTGATCGAATGCTATCATATGATTATTCATATCTTTTACTAGTTGTAAGAGGGTGAACATGTATGTCTGTTTAACTGATTCTCCCTGAGGAAGACCTGTTCTTTCAAGCTGTTCTTCATACTCTAAGAAAGTATGCAAAGCGGAACTGATATTATCAATGGATTTTTCCTCAAGCCTATGATGGTAGGGGGAAGGTAATGCATTGTAGTAATGCATGAAATCAGATTGGTTCTGAGGTCGAATGAGTTCAGGGATCTGATTATATAACTTAGTGAAACGCAAGTTGAAGGACTTAATGGCCTCACCATCCTTATAGGCGATGTTATTGTATTCCTGTAACTTCTCGATTGGGTTTTTATATTTCCCATAAGTGGATATAAACCAATAGATTAACACCTCCCAAGTAGACAAAAGCTTAGGAGAAAGGTCAAAGAAATCATCCGCAGCCTTTCCCTCCAAGGAATTGACGAATAAGTGCATGCAAGTATCATTTCCATTGGCTCCTATGTTGTGACAAGCATTAGAAAATGCCACTAGGTGTTTGTTTGTAGTGACAGTTTTATTTCCTGAAAACCTAGGAAGATGTTCTTTGAATTTAGGAAGTGGATGAGTAGTAGGTGCTAGGTTAAGAGGAGAGGACACATGCCACGATGTGGTTGTGGTGTCTTCTTCAAACTGAAAAAGCCCATATTTTTTTGACTTTGGTGGAATTTGTGGTAGATTGGATAGGGATATGGTGGCTATATAAGCTACCAATCACTGACGAAGATGAAGACTGAGAAGAGGAAGCACTTCCAGTTCCACCAGAGCCACCACTAGATGCCATCTTGTGGATGATATGTGAGGGAAAGAAAGACGAACTGGATGAATAAGACAAAGTTATCCTTAGAGAAATTTGTTGGGTAGACAACACAACATTTCTTCTTCCTATTTTAGTAATATGATTAATTTCGGGTGATAAGCCTCTTATTCTTCTAGAGACACGAGAGTCTAAGGACATGAAAGAAAGGCCAAAACTAAAGGAACAAGAAGGTTACTACTAATTTCTAGGTTGTCTACGTCTAGCTTCCCAACTTTCTTGGGCACTAATATCTTGCTCAATTGCTACCCATGAATGATTAAGCTCAACACGAGTTTTAGCAGTGTCTAAAATGGTTTTAAACAGGTTCAAAGCAATGTTGGTCTGATCTTGAAGACTAGGCTCAATATTGGGTTTCCTTGCAACAAGCATAGTCATTAAGAAATAAAATAGTCAAAGAATCAATATCATAAAAATAGATGTATTCGATGATAATCGAGTAAAAAAATAACTAGATAAATATTGAAGATCTCCCCAGTATGGTCACCAAATAAATGTTGAGGAAAAGATATGAAATGATCTTACTCAAGCATTTTCATATTATGCTTGGCTAAATAAAAATAGACAGGAATGTCACCCTATGTCAACTGTCATCAACAATAAATAAAATAAAACTCAAAAACCATATTTTCCACTCTGAGATGCAATCTTTCCCTTGTTGTTGTTGTGACCCCTTGATCTCTCTGAATTTTCTTTTGGTTGTGTTGAGCCTTTAGGCCTAATCTCATTGATGATATGAGAAAAATTGTCCCTCAAATGCATCTGGGAAGACACAAATTTATCAGAGCCTATTGGCACAGGGGAAGACCTAGGGTTCAACGCTACAACAACACACCAACAAAACCCTAACTACTGGCCCTTTCGGAAACACCTGCGAAGCAAATGAAGTCTCACCCGAGGTAGAGGTAGGGGTGGTTGTAGCACTAAGAAGTTTGCAACCTTATCTAGGACACAGATCTGTGATTCTAATCACTTAACAAAGCACTCAACAGTTAACATTCATCAATATTTAGTTCTTAGTTACAACGTAGTTAAACCCTAATTACAACACAACACAGTATTCATTCAGATCTACTATATTCAAGCACTTAAGCACCTGCACATAGGCTAGATCTAGTATTCATACATATTATTAAGCACATAGAATTAACATATCTATCTATCATTCATCTATGTTAAATAAATAAGAAATCAAACACATAAAAACATCAATACATCGCACAAAGCAGAGCAACACAAAATGTACGTGGTTCACCCCCACCCTAGGGCTACGTCCACCAACTCTTCTCTTATTTATTATCTTGGGTCCAACTTCTTATAGGCACATAGCATCCAAGTCCCACTCTGCAAAGGACAGGAGATATGCACACCTCTCTAGATCCTCCTTCCTTGCATTACAGCACAAAGCCTTCCACAGTCTGTTACAACCACTTCCACTTAGCTCTGCAAGTCTCACACAATATGCACAAATCACTTACAAATCTTGATCACATAGATCCAACTATAGCACTTAGCACAACTTGCAACTGACCTCTCGGTCTCATAGATGCCCCACCTTACATCACCTAGACATCTATTTATACTTTACAAAATAGGCCTAAGCATGGGTAAACCCATGGGCCGACATACCCATACCCATTACATAATCTTGAATCCCAAAAAGGGCCCTAAAAGGGACCGAGATCCCATGATATTATCTTTGTATTGCGCTCCGCCTTAGACAGCCCGTCAAAGTCCAAAAATTAGGTCAAACATGACCAAGAATCCTCAAAACTTGGTCAAGGGCCAACAGGCCCCCAACACTCATCTGTAACTCGTCTCGAGTCACTCTGATATGATTATTTCTTCTTCAAATTATTCGAGCTTGGATCGAGCTGCTTCAACTTACTGCTATGACATGGCCTCCTGTTCAACGAACTCTTGGATAACTGCTTCGTTGAGAGGTCCCTCTAGGTGTTGTTCTGCTACAGTGACGACTTGCCCCAGTTCTGCTCCTCAGCCTTCGATTTCTATGAACAGTTGGTAAGTCTCATCCTGTACAGGTTGAAGCCTCTAAGTTACTTCCATAACTCTTCTCTGAATAGTGTGGACTTGATGCTAGGCAATGCGCTGCTCTTGGGATCGCTTCATTCTTTCCACAACTTATATGGGCTTCAACTGTGCCTGTATTGTCTCTGCTTGATACTTCACTTCCTGGAGTTGTGACTCTAGTGCCTTCAATTTTGGATTCTTAGTGAGTCGCTCATATGTCTGGGCACTGCGATCACTCAACTACTTTCATTCCAAGGAAAGGACTTTTATTTTTTCAACTGCGCTTCGAGTAGTTGCTTCCCTTTAATCCCTTACATCCCACGGGGTGTCAGGTACGGTGCAAAACTATAAATATGTTATTCATTACTGTAGCTACTGGACAACTTATGTGAGATGCTCTACTTGATGCCTGACTCAGTCTTCAGCCTGTATCTCTAAGCCTATCACAAATAAGAGTTCTTTGTTGAATACTTCTTTCACTTCGAGTTGCTATGTGAACAACTATTCTTTTTCTTATTGCATCTATGATTTCTCTTCTTCAAACCTTTCCTAGAGAGAAACCTTCTCCTATTCTGCAACTCTGCGTTGTTCTACAAGTTCACCATGTACTTGTTTCAAGGCCTAGGTGGCTTGTTCTGATTCTTCTTGTGCACGACAAAGGCGAGCTTCGACCACATCATCTAATCATCGGAGTTGGTCTGGCTCTTCTCCCAACTTTGGTTCTCCTGATGGCAAGGGCGTAGTGGAAACTGCGTGGCTAGACTGAAGGGCCGGTTGTACCCCTTAGAATTCGACCTTAATTCTGTTATACATTTCCTCATGTTTGACTTCTTATTTCTTCATGATTTTCAGCAAAGCGTCGTTGAGGGTTGCTATGATGAAGTCAAAATCATCAGTAGTGAGCACAGTCTTCATCTTGGTCAGAGTGGCTCTCGATTTCTTCCGATAAGAAGGTTTCGAGAGAGAAACCTTCCTCTTCTTCAGGGGATCGGTCTCATCTCTAGGTGGTGTTACTTCACCTTGCTTCTATTCAGCTCTTGTGCCATTTATTTCTTCATCATCATCCCCTCGGTTAGGTGATATTGAAGAAGTCTTTCTTGAGGTGCTGCTTAAGTCTTGGACCTCTTCGGTCTTCTTCATTTTGCTAGGTCCAAGTGTATCATGCGCGGTTTCTGGGCTATTAGGGTCAGACATCTCTACAGGGTCTGAGGGAATAAGGATGTCTACCAACCAGTCCTTAGTGATCTCATCAAGATCCTCTTCCATGAGTTTGTATTACGACTGAAGCTTCTCCTTATGTGCATCGGCTCACGCTATAAGGTAGATGAAGTGTCGATCTACGCGAAACTTCATCAGGGGTAGGAACCTCTGTAGGGTGTTCAAATTCATGCGAGGTTCAACTTCGATGGCCCTCTTCAGCTGAAGGTAATACATGTGAAAAAAAATGTTCGACTGCCACTTTTTGTTCATATCACTCGAGTACCAGAGTGTGGTGAAATTCACAACAAGCGGCTCGAATGGTTCAATATCCAGAAAGGTCACACCTTCCGGCATCTCCCAGGAAACAAAGGTGATAAGGATCAGGATCCATCTAAAGTGGAACTCATAGCCCTGATACTGTGCTTCGCGACAGTCTAGTTCCAACTGATTCACTAGGTACTTCACCTAGTTCATCTGTAGATCTTCTACGCACTTCCCTGAGAGGTCAACAACAAATCCTGTGACCTGCGTAGGTTTGTTCTTCCTTACTAAATTTCCTACAATTAACTGACAGGCTAGGTGCACTGTGCGATTCTGGATGGAAGCTACCTTGTAGCCTCATGCCCCCTTTTCAACATCGTCGTATGTATCCTTGATCTTTTGTGCTAGTGCGCAATCTGTGGCTTTTTCTAGATAAAACTCTTGCAGGTCGGGTCCTTGCATACTTAATCCTGTGATCCTATGGATCAACGTCAGTTCGACTATGATATGGTGGTCTAGACATAAGTAACCTCCATGGTAACATGAAATCAATAGCTTGATATAGGCGTTGACTTCCTGGTGCCTTCCGAAGTGTGTGATTTTCATTACATTTAACAGGGTGGACTACGCGAGGTTCATTGTCCATGGATAAGGGATTATATTTGAGTTCTTCCCCTTCATCCCGGTCATGTATTTATATAGGGCAAGCATACTATAGTTTTTGAGATGTCTAAGTTTGAAGTCACTGAACTTCAACGCTGCGATCTTATCGTGTTGTGCTCGAACTATGCATATCCCCTTCAGGAGGTACGCAGTAACCATGGAGTACTCGAAATCTATTGTCACACTATCTTGACTCACCGCGTCGGCCAGAGGTGGGATGTAGTTAGGAAATATGGTCGGGATCAACTTTGCATTTTCTAGGTCATCTTTGTGTTTGGTTTTATTTTTCGCTGATGGTCAAGATGGTCCGGCTCCGCAAGAAGTCAACGAAGAGGCTTGCACTCCTCTCGTCAAGGATGCTTGTACACCTACATAAATCAATATTTCATACATGACTCTCTCATTCATGAGGTCGATGATTAATTATTTCACAGACTCTTCGACTACGCTAAGTTATTCGGACATACACGCTCATGTTTGAATATCTCGAGTTCGAAGAATAACTACTCAATTCAATGGGATGGATGGTACTAACGCAACGATGACTGCTCGAAATTAACTATGCTATGAGCTCAGATAGTCACGGCTGGAAAAAGTGTTCTTGTTGCATGGAATGACGAGATAAATAGATAACTTGACCACGAATCTCTTGCAATGTGTGAGAATCCTTTATTAACTCAGTTTTGTCCATTATGGCACGGTCCCAATGGTCTGGTGGTTAACTTTCTAACCATAAATGTCTTTCTATTCGTTCGAGTTGTCAGTATAATGATTATACTATTTCCAATGGCTATATTGCTTGGCCATGGCAAAGTGCCATGTGACGTTGTTCTGATATCCCAACGAAGTTCCAATTTTGCAAATTTTCCTTCTGTGAAGTTCCCTCTGGAACCTTCTGTAACTTTTCTACCTTTTCTCTCTTCTTAGTTTCCTAGCCTTCTTTCCAGTGAGCTTCGTATCGGTATTCCTTTTTCCATTCTGATTCTTATCTTCTTTTGGCAAAGTAACTTCACATTGCTGAGGTTCTTTCCTAGGAATCAGGGGTAATAATTCATCTATAGTTAAAATAGGTACTTCATTCTTCTATAGGTCTTCTAGTGTTCTTCCCACTTTGACATCTAAGTCTCAGGTTTTAAATATCTTCGCTCGGTTCTCCTGCTCTTCAATCAAGTGTGTGATCCTCCTAGTCATGAAATATTTCAACTCTTGCTTCTTTTGTTCTAAGACTTATTCTTCTTTCCTTCTGGCCTGATCTCCTTCAATCCAAGATTTCCCTAGTAACATAGCAAATGGAGCGTTGTTCTCAATAAATTTAACAACTTCAAATTCTTCCTTTGTCGAATTTCCATGAGCACTCATAGAAATTCAGGTAAGTCTTCCACATAGGGTTATCAACTTTCCTCTAAATAATCCTATTCCTCCCAATTAAGGAGTCATAGAAGACTCCCCTAAAAGTTCTCAAGTTCTTTCTGTCATGATATTCACTTGTGTTTCGTCATCCAGAACACAGTCAATGTCGAAGTCTCCTATTCTTGCTTCATTGTATTCTTTTTCTTTAAAGATCTCTGATAATTTGATATGTCGGTGGTCATTCAGGGTTTCTTGCATTTGTAGTAATACTTTTTTTGATTCTTTCTGAGGTTCTGTCATAATCTCAGTTTCTGGATCTTCCTTAGGGTTTTCTTGGTTCATATTCATTCTTTCAACCTTAGCAATCATTCTAAGTCAATCCAATACTTCATGGTCCATAGCTTTACAACAGAGGCAACTAGGTCTTCTATCAGGGCATTCCTTATCCAGATGTCCCGGTCTTCTACAACTGTGACAAAGGGTTAATCCTCTCTTTCTTTTAAATGATCCCCAACCTCTCATGTATTGTGCGCTAGGATCATGGTAGCTAACCTGCAAAAAGAACTTTCTAGGGTCCTGCATCCATTCGTTAGTCCAAACATTCTTTCTATGAATAGGTATAACATATCTTTCATTATTCTTATCAGATCTACTCATATCAAGTCTTCTTTCTTCTATCAATTCCCTAGTTTTCAAGCTAGAACAAATATTATCAAACATACCTAGATTCATATTCTAGAAACAAAAATTTCCACTAATATTACTTCTACAGAGCACAAAGCTTACAGATATAAGACTTTTCACTATTCTTACCTTTATTAGAGAACAAAGCGTTCAGATCTTACCTCTTTTCTTTAGATCAAAATTCTTTTCTTAGCACAGATCTTCACAGACTGCGCACTAGAGCGACAGATCTATGCATAGATCTTTCACAATTTCAGGTAAGGTCTTTGCACAAAGCTTATTTTTCCTTAGTTCTTAGCAATCACAGTTTTATGTCTCAGCAATGGAACCATTTGTTGGCATAGGGGCAGACCTAGGGTTCAACTCTACAACAACGCACCAACAAAACCATAACTACTGGCATTTTCGGCAACATCTGCAAAGCAAATGAAGTCTCACCTGAGGTAGAGGCAGGGGTGGTTGGAGGACTCATATGTCTACAACATTAGATGGGACACAAATATGTGATTCTAATCACTTAACAAATCACTCAGCAGTTAACATTCATCAATATTCAGTTCTTAGTTACAGTGTAGTTAAACCCTAATTACAACACAACGCAGTATTCATTCAAATCTACTATATTAAAGAACTTAAGCACCTCCACATAGGCCAGATCTAGTATTCATCCATACTATTAAGAACATAGCATTAACATATCTATCTATCATTCATCTATGTTAAAGCACTAAGAAAGTAAACACATAAACACATCAATACATCGCACAAAGCAGAGCAACACAACGTGTACGTGGTTCACCCCCACCCTCGGGCTACATCCACCAATTCTTCTCTTCTTTATTATCTTGGGTCCAACGTATTATAGGAACATAGCATCCAAGTCCCACTCTGCAGAGGACAAGATATATGTGCACCTTGCTAGATCCTCCTTTCTTGCGTTACAACACAAAGCCTTCCACAATCTATTACAACCACTTGCACTTAGCTCTGCAAGTCTCACACAGTATGCACAAAGCACTTACAACTCTTGATCACATATATCCAACTCTAGCACTTAGCACAAATTGCAACTCACCTCTCGGTCTCATAGATGCCCCACCTTACATTGCCTAGACATCTATTTATGCTTTACAAAATAGGCCTAAGCAAACCCATGGGCCGACATCCCCATACCCATTACATAATTTGGAATCCCAAAAAGGGCCCTAAAAGGGGTTGATATCCCACTATCTCCACTTCATCTTGCGCTTCACCTTTAACAACATGTCGAAGTCCCAAAATTAGGTCAAACATGACCAAGAATCCTCAAAACTTAGTCAAGGGCCAATAGAGCCATTGGAGGGTGAGGAAGGGACAGAAGTGGTGTTTCCTTTGTTATGGGCATGGTGGGCCTCGATTTTGAATCTTTTGCTAGCATGGGAGGACTGCACCAGTGAGTGGGCAGGGGCAGCTTGGAAAATTTGATTGTTAGGTGGGGGAGCAAGTAAAGACAAATTGGGCTAGCGACGATGTTGGGAGACTGTTGGGTGGACAATCTCTTGCCATCTGTCATTTTTGGGAACCTCGGTTTGCAATGAGACATGAGGGGGCACATGAATACTAGGGTCTTGTGGAACTTGGAAGGGAGGCCTTTCGATCCTCGGTTGGACCACTCCTTTCCCAATCCAATTGAAAAAGGCATCCTGAAATAGCTATCCTAACTCTTGCGAGTCAACATCAAATTGTATGGACAATCTTGGCCTTCTTGGGCCTCTGTTCCAATTACCTCTCCCTCGGTTACCTCGTCCATTACTACCTCAGCTAAAAAATCTCATTCCTGCATGCATGATTGATTAGCAAATAGTTCCTTTAACAACCATACATGACAACTCCTTAAAAATATGAATTTTTTTTTGGCTTAGCAACATATCAAACTCATGCAATCCAATCCATACAAATTGTTTAACTATTGTCAATGAGCAGGGAGTGAACAAAAGGTTCTGGGATATGCGAGTGGTTTTTATTGAGTGAAAAATGATAAAATGAGGGGGAAAATAATCCTGGTTACTGCTCACAGACAACACACAATCAACTGTAATGTAAACCAAGGAACATGTCACGGTAGTCCATCCAAAAAACTATGATTTCGAACTGTTGCAATACATAATTATCTCAACTGTATTAAATTTTAGGAACAAGGAGTGAAAAATGAATATGGGAAGGCAAGGGATTGTAATTAGCGAAAAGTGAAATAATGGTAGGGAAAGAGAGCATATATTGTTCATAAAATTAATTAAGTAATCCATAAAACCATTCTATATCAAATACAAAAGATCTAATACCAACCAAATAATCATTGTGATCATTTAAACAACTAATGTGTAAAATTCAATCAACTCTGTATATTAACTTGCCCATTGTTTGTAATTAAATTTTTAACACAGTGTCATCAAAACAAAACAATATGCCTTCATAAAAACCTATAGAAGAGTTATGTTTCTTCTCATTTATCCACTTACTATTTTAAAACAATTTCCAAATGAACACACAATCACCTAATTCCACTCTGTTCAACATCAAAACATCAACCATTGTCCATGAATTATTTCCTTAATCAAGAACAGACCCAAAAGCATGCCTAATTTCATCCCTCAATTTCATTTAACAATTAAATCATAATGAGACCATACTGTCACAACACCCGTGCCTATATCTATTAAGCTGTATGATATTCATCAAATATACATAGTGGATAGTCAAACACAATGATCAATATTTCAATTTGCAATCATCCTGACTTTCCATTTAAACACATAGTAACAACAATCACCATTTCAACTCTACGATGTTGTGGGACATACAGACCACTCAACAAAATGTAAGAGCATTTATGTGACTGACATGTCTAATTACCCCGAAACCAAACATCAACGATGTTGAGATATCAATCCAATACAACAAGGCAACAACATTATGCCCAATCCCATTTATGAAATCGATCAAATTGCAACAAAACCATATTTTTTTTTAAAACCCATGACCATCTATGATGGTGCAATCAAACAATATCTGTAGCATATACAGTGGACAACCATGCCACAATTATCACAATTGCAATACTATCATTTGGATATTTAAAAGACACAATCACAACAACCATCAATTCAACCTAACATGATGTAGGAAGGCCACTCATACCAATTCATTACGCATGAAGCATCACTATGATTTAATCGATTATAAGCTAATGATGGGTTAACATTTCAATAATTACAATGTAAGAGACAACAACTGTGTATTTAAACTAATTCTCCAGTCAACCAGTTAACCATGTTGATCTATCAATACGACTGTTATAATAGCCAATGCAGTGACCAAATACCAATAACCCAAACCACTGTCAACATACTCAATAGAGATGTTCCGACAATCGGACACTGTTGATGATACTCCACCAACTCATAACAATCAAAAATAAAACCGAAAAGATATAATGGCTCCAAAACGGTCTTGAATAATCAAGGGTTCGTTATGTGGATCATCACAGGAAGACTGGAGTCGGCCCCTAACAGCAGGTGAAAACCTCTGAGATCAAACGATGTACACACAGGTCATACCACCAACAACTTCACAGATAGGGTGACAGTTCATGAGATAGGGAAGACTAGGAACAAAGGATCAAAAGGCTTCATTTTGGTCAGTAATAAAACCAAGAACACGCAGGGTATAACACTCGTGGTTTTCCCAGTCAACCTGAAGAATCCTTAGATAAATAGAGCCAAGAAAATCAATCAATCTTAAGAAATCCCCACTACCCAAACATCAGTAGCATGAATGAACCCTTACCCAGGTGAAACGATACAGAGTGACACAAGGTGGTTCAAACCCAACAACCCATAATTAACAAAACGACTGGGTATGGTGGAAAGAAATGCGTGGAGACAACCAACCAATCTAGACTGAATGAAACCCTCCAAATAAAACCATTCAGGATGACCGAGAGCTTTCATGACTCCTAATACTCGAAATAATCAATAAAAACTGTGACTTCAACCATCATCTTCATTTTCCATGAAAACCATACAAGCAATCTATTCCAGGAAAATATCACAAGTTTACACAGTTGCCAGTCTTAAGAAAAGCACAGACCCATACATCACCGAGCCAATAAGTATTTCATAACCAAAGCGGGTTCATGGATGGATAAAAGACATACCTGTAACCCCGAGAACCTTAAAAACGCAAGCTTGGTCGAGCAGTTCTTCCTTTTCTTGAAAATCGGAGCTTAACCGCAACAAACACAATTGAACAATAACCAAGCCAGTGTGATGACCAGTAGGAGGGGTATGGAGTGACATGCAGTAAATTCACGTCACCTCCATCCTCCAGTCATTTAATTCCTTATTACACGCCATCCCTCTATTCCACTAATTCATTTAATTAAACCATGCATCTAAACCGACATCCATTATTTGTCAAAAGCACCACCCTATGTCACATTAACCACTGCCAACCATACTATAATCCATATCACATGTGTTTCCAAATAAATCAATAAATTTTATAGCCACTAACCCCGTTAGCTAGGACTAACAACAATCCTTTTAATTCCACTGCATATAGTGTAGCATATTAGTATAGTCTAGTTTCTTCCTTTTGTATTTTGTTTATATTTCTTTTATCCCTTTTCAACTGCTCTTATCTGGTGTTACTAACATGTCTCTTGTGCAAGTGTCACAGTAATGAATCCAGGAACAGATAGAAAGGGTAACAATGGATAACATAAGCCATCGTGACATGAAATTAGAGCTCAGAGCAACAAAAACAACACATAACATGCCCTATCCATCTTTCATTTGTCGCATTTAGAACCAACACATAATGGGCCTTATCCAACGCCAATAAAACCAAGATTTCATCAATCATGTAGAATCCCGTAAGAAGTGTTGAACAACAACATGACATGAGGTGAGAACCAGGTCTGATCTCCCAATCTACAAGGGGGTCCCACCTACTAGTATTGCATATCTTGTTATCTTATAATAATAGGCTTTAGCAATACTTTGCGAGAAAAATCCTCATTGTGATTTTTATCATCAACATTGTGCATGTGGATACATCCAAGATCCAGGTCGTCCTTGACTGGCCATCCCCAACCACACTCACTACGCTTCGGAGCTTCTTAGTCCTTGACAATTTCTATCGCAGGTTCATGTTGGGATTCTCCCATATTGCATGGCCCCTCAACCAAGTAACCAGGGGTCATGGTAAGGAAATATTTGTGTGGTGCCTGTCCCAACAGTAAGCATTCAATGATTTAAATCAGTGCTTGTGCTCAACCCCAATATTTTCATTACCGGACCTGCAACAACCCTTTGAGATCAAGACAGAGGCTTCAGACTATGTTGTGGGCACTGTTCTCACTCAACATGTCCACCCCATGGCCTATCATAGTGAGACACTATCATGTGTTGTCTTTAATTACCCTACTTACGACAAAGAAATGTACTCCATTGTGCAATCTTGTCACTAGTGCATACATTACATTCTCAGGAAGTAGACAGTCATCCACATGGATGATAAGCCACTGCAGTTCATGCAGACACAAGGCAAATTGCAGAATGAACGCTATTAGAAGTGGTCCACATACTTGCAATAATTCCACCTCAATATCAATTATAAAGCAGGTAGTACCAACCGAGTTGTTTATTACCTCAGCTGAACTCCAGTTGCGACGCTCACCACAGTGCTGGACTCTTGCGACCACGAGACCTCTGGATGGCCCAACCTCTATGACACAGACCCTAACTTTTCCACCACATACCAAATGTTGGGCGCAAACTCATTTGTCGCTAATTTCCATCTTCAGGACAGGCTCTTGTGTTGATTGGGCCATCTATGCATTCCATCAAGAGAGTGAGAGAAGCTGATATGGGAATCCCACTATAATTAGGTGGTAGGACACTTCGACGTCGAAAAGACATTGGCAGTGCGGCAGAAACATTTCTACTGGTTGAAACTTCGACAGTATGTCAATAAGTATATCATATCCTGCACTACCTGCACTATTTCGAAACCAACCACTAAGAAACAAGGCATGTACACCCCTGCCTACTCTTGACATGCCATGAGAATCCATCTCAATGGACTACATGTTAGGCCTTTCGTCCACCAAAAGGGGAAATGACTGTGTTTCTATGGTTGTTGATCGCTTTTCCAAGATGGTGATCCTGATTGCCTGTAAGAAGAGCATCACAACAGAGGCCACTGCCAAGATATTCTTTGAATGAATATGGGTACACTTTGGAATCCCACTAACCATTGTCTCATATCGGGACAGTCGGTTCCTCAACACATTCTAGTCAAACCTCTAGTCACTCCTGGACACCAATCTCACCAAATCCACTGCCTTCCACCCCCAAACATATGGCCAAACTGAGGTCGTCAATTGGATGATCATGCATATCCTACGCATGTACAATTCCAATCACCCCCAAACATGGTATGAGAGTCTTCCCTATGTTCCACATAGCTACAACCGATCCCTACATAGCTCAACCAACCACAACCCCTTTCAGGTCAGGTTGGGATTCCAACCATTGGGTCCCATGGATGTTGCACTACATGTTGCGACCACCCTAATCGACTCATATCCTGCTCCAACTGAAGTTGACAAAGCCTCATGGTTCATTGAGGGGATCCATCACATCTGCCAATAGGTTCAGGATATTTTAGAGAAGTCCAATGCCAAGTACAAGCAATGCCATGATCAACACTGGGTGCCACATAAGTTTCAGGTTAGAGACAAAGTGTGGTTGCACTTGCAGAAAGAATGACTTACAGGTCCCCATAAGAAGCTTCACCCACTCTCTTATGGACCTTACACCATCACCAAGGCTTTGGGTGACAATTCTTTTGAGCTCAACATTCCTTCTTTCCTTGGCCTGCACCTAGTGTTGAACGTAGATATCCTTTGGCCATATTTCCCACCATTATTGGACACCTCAGAGATAGAATAACAATTGACACCCACAAAGCTCAACCCTAATTGCATGCAATAGGAATCCAATGATCATATTATGGACACACAGGTCAAGGGAACTTTCCAACAAAGGATCCAACTTCATCGAGTTGTCAAAGCAAGGAAACTCCTGCACTAAGGCAAGTGGCTCACTCGGGACCAAATTCAACATAAATTTTCTCATATAATGGGGGAACTCAACGCAATGGAGACCATTGCTTCTTAAGGGGGGAGGATTGATCCAGATGGATGTCGGCGACCTCCCACCATTCCAACTGGCTCATTCTAGCAGTTTTTTTCTAGTTTTCGGGTCCCTGACTTCCGAGGTTGTTTTGAGGCCCTAAAAAATGCTTTTAGGGATCGCCATAGTCATATTATAATTTGAGTTAGATTTTGACGACAACATGTGTACTCCTCGGATAGACATTTCCAACAGGCTATCATGTGCCTAAAATAGAGATCGTATGCAAACATTATGACCCCGGGAAGTTCATGTACTAACTTAACCCAACAAGGCCTACATGACTTTTGGAGCTTCATCTCCTAGGGTTAGGTTTTTGGATGTCTAGGTTTTTGGAATTCTTGTTTATTATAAAAATGATTTGAGAGCCTCATTGTAATCATATTCTTGCAAATGAGTGCAACCATCACATCTCTTCTCAGAGATAAGCCGCCACCATTCTAGCAAGCTTGTTTTCCATTGCATTTTATAGTTTCAACACATTTTCTTATTGAATAGAAACCAGTTTTAATGTATCTCTATTATCCTTGTTTTTCTATGTTAAGAATAATAATAATTTGTATTCATTTTGTTCTGTTCATAAAATTTTGTTCAGTGGTATCAAAGCAGTCTGCTCCCTGTCGTTCTTAATGCATGTCCCCGATGAGGTCATGGTACAAATAATTGGGTCTCAATCTTGTTTCTCTTGAGGAAAAAATCTCTTGTGTGCCCAAGAAACCTCTCATGGTGGGAGAAAATAAATACGATGGGACAAGAGATCCTTTCAAATTTTTTATCAAGGAATCCCTCACATAAAAGAGGAATGAAATGATGGATAGTTTTGTGCAAATCCTTTGGCGACTACCAACATGCGACACATCTTCCTCAAGAGGAGGTTCCACCCCTTTCAAGGTACAAATAAATTTTACATTCCCATATTTGAAGGTCAGATATATGCAGATGTTGTAGACAAATGGTTGAATCTGCTAGAAGGGTATATTTCTATCCATAACTTTTTGAACAGAGAAAATATTACGTTTGTGCTCCTCAAAGTCGTTCCCCATGTCAAAGATTGGTGGAAGACTTTCTGTGAGAAAAAGTAAATAGAAGAACCCTCATTATTTACATTCATGGTCACCTAGGAGTCCTCTAAGGATGCTATCAAGGAACAATACTACCCTGTATACAAAATGGACCACACTATGGCAGGAAAGAGACCAAGCAATGCCAAAGTTCACAAATATCTTCCATACCTTGCACACTAAGTTGGGTATCAAATATTCTGAGAGAAATATTTTTCTCAAGTATCATGATGGTCTACATAGATATATCCATGCCAAAATGGAGTTTTTGAACATCTTGTCCTTGGGTGTGGCCTATCGCTATACTGTCAAAATCGAGCAAAAGCTTAAACAAAAGATGCGACAATTTGGACCTGGGAAACCCTCACATCAAAAGAAAGTAAAGGGAATCACCAACTCGCAAAACAAAGGATAGAGAAAATACGCACAACCTCAGGACAACCAATCTAGGTCACAAGCATAGAAGGACACCAGAAAGACAAATAAAGATACTAGGAAGTGGTGCGAATTCGATAAGATCCCATGGCACAACACTGCTGATTGTCGCTCAAAGAAATCATTGGTGGTTGAGGTGAAAGCCTTTGAATCAGATGTAGGTTCCAACTCTGAGTCAAAACCATAAAGGGGGAGGTAGATCATTGACGCGGAACCCAGTGCTCCCATTTCTACAACCAAGGTCCAACCCGACGAACTAGACGAGCCAGAAGAAGGCGAACACCTCTTTCACTCACATATGTGGGTAAAAGGAACCCCACTGCACTTTATCATTAATAGAGGTAGCTATAAGAACCTCATCTCAGAAGAGGTCATCAAGCAGCTAGCCCTATCGACAATGCCGCACCCGCAACCCTACACCATTAGATGGCTCCACCAAGCAAGTGATCTCTGTCTCAGCTAATAGTGCCGCCTATCGTATGGAATCAAACCCTTCAAGATGAGGTATTGTGTGATGTTTCTCCTCTCGAAGTTTGTAATTTTCTTTTGGGACAACCTTATTTATGGAAACGTCTTGTTGTATAAGAGTCTATGCCTCGTAGTGTTATTATTTCTTTGAATAGTAAATTATACAGGATACCCAAGGAAGTCCCACCTAGTGTTATTTCCTTGATCTCTGCTAAGTAATGGAGGAACGTCATCTCTCAGACTAGGAAGTTTGTCTTTTTTGTGATTCACTCTTAGAGCGAGCAAAATATTTCAACCACATCTAGGGCCTCCACGACTGACCTCTCCACATAGTAGAAGCAAGTGGACAAGGTTGTGGTAGAATATAAAGATGTCTTCTCCTCACCTATCGGGGTACCTTTGCATTGTTAGGTCAAGCATCCCATCGATATAACCCTCGGTGCACCACTTCCCAATGGTTTGGTCTACAACCACTCTCTGTTAGAGAATGAGGAGATCAAGTGATAGATCCAAGAACTGCTCCACAAGGGGCACATCCGTCCCAGCTCATCGCCTTGTGGGAGCTTAATCGTTCTGGTGCAGAAGAAAGATGGGACCTAGTGACTCTGCATTGATTATCGAGCCTTGAATAAAATCATATTCAGGGACCGGTACCCTATTCCCTGAATCGATGATCTCCTTGATTAGATTAAGGGCTCCAAATACTTCAGTAAGATTGATCTGAAGTCTGGTTACCACCGGGTCCCCATAGAACGGACAGATGTATGGAAGACCACCTTCAAGTCAAAAGAAGGTCTTTTTGAATGGTTGTTCATGCCCTTTGGTTTGACAAATTCTCCAACAACTTTCACGAGGATGATGGGCGATATCCTATGACCTTTCACCAATAATTTTGTAGTGGTGTATATGGATGACATCTTCATCTACAACAAGACTTGGGCGGAACACTTGCAACATATTCAGGAGGTTCTGCACACCCTGCGACAGCACATGATATATGCCAACTTGGAAAAATGCTCCTTCATCATTAACATAGGCCAATACCTAGGCTGCATCGTGGATCAACATGGTGTGCATGTGGATCTAGCCAATACCCAGGTCATCCATGATTGGCCAGCCCTAACCACACTCACTAAGCTTTGAAGTTTCTTAGGCCTTGCC
Source organism: Picea engelmannii (assembly GCA_009831015.1). Taxonomy (NCBI): domain Eukaryota; kingdom Viridiplantae; phylum Streptophyta; class Pinopsida; order Pinales; family Pinaceae; genus Picea; species Picea engelmannii. The sequence goes on along the minus strand of ML801719.1, from coordinate 87,467 downwards.
AATTTCTACTACAGGTTCATGTTGGGATTCTCCCATATTGCATGGCCCCCCATCCAAGTAATGAGGGGTGGTGGTAAGGAAAAATTTGTGTGGGGCCTATCCCAACTGTAATAATTTGATGATTTAAAGAAGCGCTTGTGCTCATCCCCAATAATTTCATTACCGAACCGAAAACAACCCTTTGAAATCAAGATAGTTTCTTTGCACTATGTTGTGGGTGCAGTTCTTAGTCAGCACGACCACCACGTGGCCTATCATAGTGAAACACTATCATATGTTGTCCATAATTACCCTACTTATGACAAATAAATGTACTCCATTGTGAAAGATTGTCGCCAGTGCATACATTACATTCTCGGGAAGGACACAATCATCCACAGGGATCATAAGCCACTATAGTTCATGCAGACACAAGGAAAATTGCAGAATGACCTCCATCAAAAGTGGTCCACATATGTAGTAGTTACACCTCGACATCAAGTATAAAACATGTAGTACCAACCAAGTCGTTGATTGCCTTAGCCGACCTCCAGTCGCAACACTCACCACGATGCTATAATATTGTGGCCATGAGACCTCTGGATGGCCCAATCTCTATGATATAGACCCTGACTTATCCACCACATACCAAATGTTGGGCACAAAATCAGTTGTCGCTAATTTACATCTTCAGGACGGGATATTGTGTCGACTGGGCCATCTCTACATTCCATCAAGTGAGCGAGCGAAGTTTATTTGAGAATCCCACTACAGTTGGGTGGAAGGACACTTTGGCATCGAAAATACAGTGGAATTGTTGCAGAAACATTTCTACTGGCTGAAACTTCGACGGGATGTGAGAAAGTATATCAGATCTTGCACTGCCTGCGCTAATGCCAAACCGACCACTAAGAAACAAGGAATGTACACCCCCTGCCTACTCCTGATTGGCCATGGGAATCCATATCAATGGACTATATGTTGGGCCTTCCATCCACCAAAATGGGAAATGACTATGTTTTTTTGGTTTTTGATCGTTTTTCCAAGATGGTGATCTTGGTTTCCTGCAAGAAGAGCATCACAACAGAGGCCACTGCCAAGCTCTTCTTTTAACAAGTATGGGTACATTTTGGATCCCACAAACCATTGTCTCATATCGAGACAGTTAGTTCCTTAGCACATTCTAGTCCAACCTCTGGTCACTGCTAGACACCAAGCTCACAAAATCCACTTCCTTCCACCCCCAGATAGACGACCAAATTGAGTTCGTCAATTGGATGATCGTGCATATCCTGCGTATACAAAATTCCAAGCACCCTCTCACATGGGATGAGAGTCTTCCCTATGTTCATCATAGCTACAACTAAGCCCTACATAACTCAACCAACCACAACCCCTTTTAGTTCAGGTTGGGATTCCAACCATTGGGTCCCATGGATGTTGCACTCCCTCTTGCAACCACCCCGACTGACTCATATACTACTCCAATTGAAGATGAAAAATATTCCTGTTTCATTGAGCAGATCCAACACATCCTCTAAGAGGTTCATGATATTTTATAGAAGTCCAATTCCAAGTACAAGCATCACCATGATCAACATCGGGTGCCACATGAGTTTTAGGTTAGAGACAAAGTGTGGTTTCACTTGCATAAAGAACACCTTATAGGGCCCCATCAGAAGCTTCACACACTCCTTTATGGACCTTACACCATCACCAAGGCTTTGGGTGACAATTATTTTGAGCTCAATATTCCCCCTTTCCTTGGCCTGCACCCAGTGTTCAATGTAGATCTCCTTCGACCATATTTCCCACAATTATTGGACACCTCAGAGATAACAGAACAATTGAAACCCACATATATCAACCCTAAATGCATGCAAAAGGAATCCTGTGATCATATTGTGGACTCATAGATCAAGGGAATTCTCCAACAAAGGATCTAACTTTATCGAGTTGTCAAAGTAGGGCAACTCCTACACTAAGGAAAGTGGCTCACCCGGGGCCAAATTCAACAAAAATTTCCTCATCTAATGGGGCAAATCAACACAATGGATAGAATTTCTTCCTAGGGGGGGAGGATTGATCCAGATGGATGTCGGTGACCTCCCACCATTCCAACTAGCTCATTTTGGCAGTTTTCCAGTTTAGCAGTTTTTTCCTAGTTTTTGGGTCCCTTACTTCTGGGGTCGTTTTGAGGCCCTAAACAACATTTTTAGGGCTCGCCACAATTACAATGTGTAACTAGTTAGATATTGATGGAAACATGTGTAGTCCTCAAATATACCTTTCCAACGGGCTATTGTGCGCCTAAAATGGAGATCGTATGAAAAAGTTACGACCCCGAGAGGCTGATGTACTAACTTACCCCAACGGGGCCCACATGACTTTTGGCACTTCATCTCCTAGGGTTAGGTTTTTGGATGTCCAGGGTTTTGGAATTTCTGTTTATTGTAAAAAGGATTGGAGAGACTCATTGTAATCATCTTCTTGTGAATGAGCGCAAACATCACATCTCTTCTCAGAGATAATTCGCCACCATTCTAGCAAGCTTGTTTTTCATTGCATTGTACAATTTCAACACATTTTCTTATTGAATATAAACCAGTTTTACTATATCTATGTTATCCTTGTGTTTCTGTGTTAAGAATAATAATAATCTATATTCATTGTGTTCTGCTCATAAAATCTGGATCAGTCTCGCATTGTATCTATCAATGCTTAAGTCTTTTTCACAATTTCTCACATACATTGTTCTTCATCACAACTTCCTTCCATTCCTTCTTCATGATTGCTTCCAGTGGGTTCAAACAAGTTCAATCGGTTGTTTTGACTTTTCTTTCTTTCTTGGAATCTTCATGTTCTTCCTCATGTTTCTCTTCAATGTTGGAGTCCATGGAATCTTCTATATATTACATTCCCTTCTTTCCTAAAGGCTCCAACCTTTCTCCATAGGAACATAAATGTAAATGGACAACCAAGGATATTCAAAGCTTCTTTTTGAAGAAGACTTCTTCTAGATTCAAACTAAACACACATTGCTTATCATGGCTTCTACTTCCAATGAAGAACATGGATAAATACTTCATAGTATTTATGGATTCTTCTTCAATGGATCATATCGTTTTAGCTTATCTCCCTCCTAATCCTAGATTAATGCCTGAATGAGCAATATGCATGCTCTTCTTTTGGAATTCTATGATCATCTCCCTCCATCTGAGAAAGTCCATGCTTCTGTCTGCTGCATCTCTCTTTGCATTCTACAAAGTGTCACAAGCATGCTATGGTTTTCTTTTGATTTCTAACTTCCTTCGATTCTGACTCCTCTAAGTCTCTTTAAGTTTGTTTCTATTTGTTCTGATTGTTTCCCATCTTCCATTTGTGTCATCCTTATAAACTTCTTCTATGACAGCTTCCGTAAGGATTGTTCATCAAACATATTTCACAAGGATACCTGCCTAGAACAAGAACAATAAGAGAAAAAAAGAAATATTTATCTAGAGGAGATGTTAGTTCAACTTGCGAACAAGTACAATAAGCATATATATCAATAGTATTCATATGCAGTCGAGTATTCATTGCACCTAGAAATAATATAATCTTTCAAATAATTCTTTCACAATTTGTAATGTAGTTGTTGATTAAGGTTGGTTTTCATTGATGTCAACCCTTGAAGAAAGCCCTGTAGCACAAAGGTTTGGGTAATGGACCCAAGATTGTTTGATTTAAATATGACTCATTATTTTTTTTTCATGGTTGATAAGAAGTAAATATGGATGAACTCCAAAGTGGTACCCTTATGGTGAAAGCCCTCACGGGAAGACGCTTTGCAGAGTAAGAGAACCCATGCTTAATTGTGGAATAATGAGATGAGGGACAGTAAATTTGTCAGAGAAACTATCTTATATGGATATTTCTTGTCATGCCATTTCCAGTGGTATGTAGAATGTCACATAACTCCTCACAGTTAGAGAGTTATGACCATGTGAAGTTGGAGAACCCAGGTTTGGGTAATGGACCCAAGTTTGTTTGATGGATAATGGTATGATTTTTGCTATATTTAAAGGTAATACTATTCTATATGGATAGTACATGTCATTCCATTTCTGGTGGTATGTGGAATTTCACATAACTCCTCACGGTTTGAGAGTTATGGCCTTACGAAGTTGGAGGACCCTCATATGTCATCTAGAAGCCCCAAAAGGT
>ML801719.1:26476-37710 GCA_009831015.1 Picea engelmannii | reverse complement strand
AAGACAGTATGAATATTGAATATCACGTCAACCCTATGGAAGAAGATGACACCAATAATATTGTTGACCTGAATGATGGGATAAATAGATTGATCCAGGACATCTTTGCTCCTATTGATGAGGAAAATAGTGATGATATTTATGATGTACCTCTTCTTGAGAAGAAAAAATTGTTGGGTATGTGTTATATTTTTTTCCTCGGGAAACGTGTCGCATTTTTTGCCTCATTTTTCATGTTTCCTCGATTTTCATTTCCATTATTGAGAGGTTTTTCGGCACATTGTTTTTGCCAATGGTTTTCTATTTCCAGTTAAGGAATTAGGGTCGTTGACTAATCCAGATCATTGGGTTAGGTTTTTGGATGCTGCTGGCTCCTATATGTAAATTGTATTGTAAACAATGTATCACTATGAATGAATGTAGAATATGTTGGTTTTCCCAGTTTGGGTTTCTAGGGGAAAAATATCTGTGTAATGTTTGTATTTTCCATTGTATATTTTTTTTTCTTTTACTGAAAATATGTTTGCAATAAATATTGTACAAGGTTAAAATCTACAAAAACAACCCCTTTATGAATGTTCAAGAACAAATATTCTCTCTGCTATAATTTGTCACATATTATACGTAAAGGTCGACTTTAGTTTTATCTATTTTTAGTGTAAATTAATGTTTAAATTAAGGATGCAATATTTTTTATTACTATTATTTACAATAAGTAGTTTTTTTTATGTTGTAGATTGTTAGGTGAATTTTTCTTACCACCGTCAAATAATTTACCTCGCACATATCGAGAAATGTATGCCATTATGAAAGAAATTGGAATGGAGTATCATGCTATTGATGCACGTCTAAATGATCATATTATATATTATGGACAATACACATAAGAAACGAAATGCCCACAATGTCAAATCAGTAGATATCGAACCAATCATATATCAAAAAAGGTGCCTAAAAAGGTTCTTAGTCATATTCCAATAATTCCATGTTTGCAATAATTGTTTAAGTGCCAAAGAATTTCACAATTTATGGATTACCATGCACGACAAAGAAGTGAATATATTATTCTTTGAATTCCCGCAGATGGTTTTTCATTTAGGAACATCGAAGAAAGATGGCCAATTTTTAAAGAAGAACCTTGTAATGTTGAGATTTCATTGGCAGTTGATGATGGCAATCCTTTTGGTGAGATCAGGTCTATTTACTCAGTGTGGCCTATTTTTTTTATAAAAAATAAACTTCCTCCTTGCATGTCAATAAAGAGGGAGCACAAAATGTTGGCAATGATTGTTCTAGGTAATTTTTAACAAAATTGGTTTGAACATTGTGTTTCGTTTTTCTTATTCGTTTCATAATTACTTATATATATACAAGACACTAATTATGTGTGCTTTCACCCAATTAGGTGAGTACCAAGTCAAATATATATATATATATATTGAGCCTCTTTTCGATGAGCTACCAAAGTTATGGGCTGGCATCACTATGTATGACATCTCTAGACTAGTAGGGAAAAAACAATTTCAATTCCATGGAATACTTACATGGACAATTCATGATGCCCCATGGCTAACACATTTTTGTGGTATGTAACATACTAATGTAATTTAAAAGTATATAATTTATGAAAATATTATGGATTCTTCTTAAATATCAATTCCTCATTATATAAATAATACTGACACTATCCATATAATCTTTCAGGTCTTCAAACAAAGGGTAAATTTGCATGTCCAGTTTGTGGTCCTAGGATGAAATCACATCGTTCAAGAAGTCTAGGAAAGGAGGTATTTGATGAGTATAGACACTTCCTCCCTAATAACCATGGGTATCGAACTATAGAAACACATATTTTCAATTTGAAATAAGAGACTGGAATAAAACCACAAAGAATGACACCTCACCTATGGAAGTTGGAATATAATAGATTAAACTATCATGGTAAGAATTTAGTCTATGTGTCTTCCTATATATTAATGTTTTACTATTTTAATTTTTATCGAATTATGTTTATTGTATCTAACGATTATTGATGTAATCTCATTAATTTTTTTTCATAAATGTCGTCAAGGCATTAATGGGCTTCCACGAGGAATGAAAAGTTACCCTGTGAAATTCAATAGGTTTCCCTACTATGAGAACCTACAAATAGCTCACTTGTTTGATACAATCCATATCAAGAAGAATGTGACATAAACATTGTGGAGAATTGTAGATGGAAGGGGTGACAAAGAAAAACTTGTCAAAAATAGTACTGACATTCAGGAATCCAATCATGCACTACAAAATGTGATTTATTCAAATAGAAATTGAGTACACTGAAATAATCTTCCACGATTATTTACAGAGTAGGAAAGCAATGTTGTAAAAGAGGTCATTCGGAAAATGAAATTTCCCACAAGATTCGCTTCAAACATAAAGAATATCTTAATGAAGAAAGGTGAATTTGGTGGGGTGAAAACTCATGACTGACATACCTTCATTAAGGTAATTATTTTGGACGTAGATTTCTATAATGGTAAATATATGACTTTTTAGGATTATAATATGGTTTTCTTTTCTTAAAAATTAATGATCCCTTTGTTGTTATAGTATGTTCTACCTCTATCTCTACATGACAACTTTGACAACAATGTAAAACAAGCTATATATGATCTTGGAAAATACACAAGGTAACTATTAATATTTTTTATGCAAAATCGTTGTTGCTCAACTTGTCGACATCTATTTTACTTTCAATGTTTATATATACGATGTTGTGTAGGTGTTTTTCATCTAAAGAAATGCATAAAGAATATATAAATTATTGGAGGAGAGAAATTCCTCGGCTAATGTACAAAATGAATAATTATCTACCTCCCACATTTTTCAATGCACAAAAACACTACCTCATACACCAAGTTGAGGAGATTGAAATGCGTGGACCTATACACACAAGGTCAATGTGGATGGTGGAGAGGAACTTGAAGTCATTGAAGGCTTTCATTAGACAAAGAGCACATCATAAGGGATCTATGGTGGAGGGATATATGGTATATCAATCCTTGGTGTATATTAGTCAGTATTTTCCTAAATTAGCAGCAAAAATCATGAAGGTGCCTCATATTTGGGATCTCAATTCCATTAACAAATTTGAAGGGGATGTGTTGGGTGGGAAAGGTAGAAGGAGGAAAATGAAAGGTAATTAGATGGTAGATATGTATAATGCTTTGCATTAATATTGATTATTTCTATATTGTACCTATTTAATTTTTATTTAGCTTCCATGATCAATTATTATTTAATATTTACTCTAACTATCAATTTGTATTCCTTTTTCATACAATTGGTCAAGAGTGGGATGCACTACATTATACATTGCAAATAATATTGATTGGATGAAAGTATGGATAGATCGATGTAATATAAAATGTAATGGTAGGTTATCATGGGAAGGGGTGGCTACTTTTCTTAAAGAATATCATCATAATCAAGATACCAATCTTACTCAGAGGAAAATTGATTTAGCATATGGTTTAAAAGATAAACAGGAAAGCATATTATTCACCCACATCATGCTTCAATTATTTTCCATTCTATTAATCTAGGTCATGGTTTGTTTGTATTATAAATTTTTACTAAGTCTAAATATCATGTTTATTCATTGACAAATATGCATTTTTTACGTGTGGGGCAAATTGCAGTTGAAACACCACAAGTCTATCTTGTGAATGGTTGTAAATTTCGTATTAAAAAGTTGGATAATAAGAAGAAAACCTATGATTATGGGATAAATGCAGTCTTTTAGGTCACTAATGTTTCCTCTAGAAGTGGCACGCATCCAACAATATCTAAAAATAGATACTATTGGTATTTGAATGATATAATCAAGTGTGACTTTAATACCTTCAAGTTAGTTCTATTCGAGGTCAAATGGTATAGGTTACAAATGAATGAACGTGATCCTACAAGAACTGTTATTGACCATGTCAATGCATTTACCATGGTTAATACAAGGACATTTGAGCCACGCATAGAAACTTATTCTCTTCCAAACCAATGTGAGCAAGTATTTTATTTAGAGGTTCCAGTTAAAGAAGATTGGTCATACATTGTTAGATATGATCCAAGAGGAAGGCCTATAAAGTATAATGTACCAGAAGAAGATAATATTGAAGAAGAAGAAGACGCAGAGGAGCATGAGGTAGGTGTACCATCAAATGAAGAAGTAGAAGAAGTTGAGCCAAATGAAATTGACAATGTTCTCAACGATCGTATTGACAATGATATTATCGAAAATGACTTTGATGATGATGATGTTGATATGGAAAATCATTTCAACATCAATTCTGAACTAGATGATTCATATGTAGACTTGGATGAAGACTTACATGATCAATGATATTTCAAAAAGGATGAAATGTAGGATTTATGTGATCTTTATATATTATCGTAGTCTTCTTCATTACTGTCATCACCATCATGGTCATGGTCATCATCATCGTCATCCTCATCATCATGGTCATGGTCATCATCGTCGTCGTCGTCGTCGTCGTCGTCACGGTCATCATCATCATAATTGTTATCATCATCATGGTCATCATCATCATCATCATCATCATTATCATCATCATCATCATCATCATCATCATCATCATAATCATGTTCATCATCATCGTCATCGTCATGGTCATCATCCTCGTCATCATCATCATCGTCGTAGTCATCATCATCATCCTCATCATCCTCATCATCATCATCATTGTTGTCATCATTATCATCATTATTGTTTCCATCATCATCGTCATCATCATAGTCATTGTCATCATCATCGTCGTCGTCGTCATCATTATCATCATCATCATCATTTTCATCATCATGGTCATCAATATCGTTGTTTTCATCATAATTGTCATTGTCGTCATCATCGTCATTGTCATAGTCATCATCATCATCGTCGTCGTCGTCATTGTCATCATCGTGATCGTCATTGTCAATATAGTCATGGTCATGGTCATCATCATCATCATTGTCGTCATCATCACCTTCATCATTATCATCATCATCATTTTCATCATTGTCATCATCATAATCGTCGTCATCATCATCATCGCCATCGCCATCGTCATCATCATTGTCATTGTCAATGTTGTCATGATCATGGTCATCATCATCGTATGTTTCAACCTTATATGTTTCAACCCTAACACCTTAAGGGAGGTTGCAACATAGCTACTAGGGTAAGGGAGGCATCATCGCCCATGAGGGTTCTAGGTCTATCTGTTATGCATATTTCATTGTTTTATCTTAATAATTTCAGATCTAGTGTTTAATATTGATTATATCTAGTGTGCAAGTCATTTTGTACATGGATCACTAATAGAGGACTATCAAAACTATACACTTCAATGCAAATAGATTTTTCATCTACTACAACGAGTTCCAAGTGAGTTATCTTCCTTCTTCCATTTCCATTTCTAGCATTATGGCTTCTATCTCACTAAAGGAATTGTTGATTAATTAACCATAGTCATGATTTGCTCCAATTTCATTTTCTAATTTGCTGGTAAAACTTAATTGAGTTACCATTATAATCACCTATAGCCCTAGAATGTCATTCGAAACAAAATCATAAGATCATAAAACCATGGATTAGAGACCAATATGCATCCTTGATTTCCATTTTTATCCTACTCATCTCTAATATTAAAGTCATTCCAACTAGTAATAGATCCCATTTTCAAATTAAAGTGTGAAGTAAAAGACTTGTTTTTTAAAGTATATGGAAACAAGCGGTGGTCCACATATATTTCATATTGCACATTCCATTCATATTTCCTCCTTTCTTGAAAATTGTAACACATCCATTTTTTCCCATTGTATTAGTCTTAAACAACATGTTAGTGTGGTGTTTGGTTGTTTCATGTATGAACCATATGCATATCTCATTGAATATTGGTGTGTGGGATATTCATATTGTAATCATAAAAGAACCACCTTATGATGGCATCGAGGTCCTCCTATATTTTGTCTTGGGCTGCATGCACTAGTCAGGGTCTTTCTTAGTTAAAGAACCCTCCCTTGGGTCCCAACACATACCTAATTTGTTAGGGTACCTTATATGAGGCTTTTACATGGACAAACATTCATTTACCTTGAGAGGTTTGGTGTGCATTTTAAACTATTGAATTTTCTAACAATATCACACACGTGGTTCATAGTTTGCATTTTCCCATGATATAGAGTCTTATTTCCCAAGGAATTACCTACAATATGGTTTAGTTACCTATGGCACACTCGATCAAAAAATATGGATTAATTTTCCTTAAGAGATACCATACCAATGATCATTGCAATGGTAAAATATACCCCTTAAGAATTCACAAATCTATTTATGTCTCTACCTACCTCATTGTTAATGTGTCTAATCTCTCTATTTTATATGTCAAATTATGTCCAATAACTATGCCACTCATTATCTAAATTTTCTCTCCTTCCACTTTCCATGCTCTTGGACTTGCTATGATTTGTTCTCTCCATAATTCCTCCACTTGTTTTTAGGCTTCTATAGTTGGTATGTTATTCTCCATTTGGATTATATTTTCATTTTTTGATTTAGTTGGTTCAGCGTTGTTGTTTGGCTTCGTCCCTTATTCACACTTGGTCATTCAGTTCCTCCTTCTCAAAGGGACTTCATGAGAAACAATATGTTTTAGAGGAAGTAATCTTCTCAATTGATGGCACTTGGTTCTTACATACCGAAATTATTTTCTTATCTTTACTTGTATCTATGTTTTCTTGTGAGCTCAATGAGTTAGATCAATTAGTTTGAACCAGGCAGTTTCAATGTGGAGATCACCAAGAGGTCCTGGGTTCAAGTTCAATAGAGTTCTTCTAGGTTAAGAGTATGTGTTGTATTACATTAACATTTACCATTCACAAATGTGAGGAAGTGCTTAGAGTTTAGTTAAGACATTTTCCATGGAGAAAAAATGTATGTTTGCTAGTGCTCTAGTTTCATTTCATTTGGAGATGACATTTCCTAGTTTTATTTCGCAAAGGGAGAAACAAATTCAAAGGAACACATAATAGGTTATAACATTTCCTTGCTTCTTGTTGTTTCCTTTTTACCTTAAACCATATTATCTTCTTTTAGACTAGAGTAGATTATGGAAAAATAAATCAACACTCAGTTAAAGGATATCATCACCTGGGAAGTAAATAAACCCTAAGTTCCCTTTTTCAGTTGCTTGATCATCAAACAAATTAGGTAATGGATCTAATGTTTTTTTATTTTATTATTTATTTGATTAGGTTCAAATGAGAATTATCTAGGATGCATACTTTTTCTTTAATTTCATATAAGTATCTAATTAGAACACCAAAGCAAAAGTAGATAGTAAACCCTACATTGCTTATTTCCTTTATTAATTTCTTTGTTGTTTAACTTCTTGTTGTAATAACCTAATTGAACTCAAACATAAACCCTAATCATAGCTGCAAGCATATTAAATGATTAAATTCATTTAATCATTTTTCCTAGCTTCTCCCTTCACCCTAGTTTTCCTAGCTTCTCCCAATAGTTGGTTGTTTACTCCAAGTCCCTTGCAAATGCTTAATATTGGATCTCCATAGAATATTTATAATGCAATAGTTAGAGTGACTTACCATTCTATATATTCTTAATTATCCCCACCTTGTCACATCTCACTTAGGCAAAACCCTTTTCTTCCTTACTACCCTATGTCACTCAAGGAAACCCCTTTCCCTCCTCTACAAAATAAAATGAGACGTTGTTCCTCATCCAATTTACCTTGGGACATTGTCCTATTATCCCATTTACCTAGATAATTTAAAAAATTAAATGAGACAATATCTCTCATTGTGATCTACTAAATCTTGGCATAATTATGAAAGAGACTGTACCTTCCAACAAGGATTTGGTTATGAATAGTAGGAGAGGTAGTCCACCAAATACATCTAGTAAAGGCATTGTACTTACCAATCCACCTATTTAATGCAAGAGAATCCAAAGTTCTATGTATAAACAGGGAAATCACATGTCAAGCTGAAGTCAAATCAATTAAAAAGGGAAGTACACAAGAAAGTTAAAATAAAATAAAGTGGGTGTGACATAGCTTATTTGTGCAAAATAAATTGGGAAGAATGCAAAGTTTGTGCAACACAGAGATAGAACATAATTTTCAAGGAAATATGCTAGAAATTCACACAAGGCAAGTTGATGAGAAAAATAAGAAAAAAAATATATATTTCTCAAAGACAAGTCAACAAAACCCTTATAGACTAAAAATGAAGAACAATGAACAAAGAGAAACATGAATGTGACTACACAAATTAGTGTAGATGGAAACTACATGTAAAGACATGGGACCAAATGCACGAATGTTGGACAACAAAGAATGAAATATGAAAAGAGAATAATGAAGTTGAAAATGTGACTAGACAATTGAATTATAGAATGTGATCATGCAATGAAATAAATAGTTATAATAAGTAATAGGAGACTTAACTAAGAGTCAATTATTTAATAAAATGGAGTAAATGTCAAAAAGCAATAGACCTCATAGGTTTGAGTATTGTACTTTATAACTATGTACTTCACTATCCAATATTAATGAGAATATATGTTGCCTTTAACACCGTGTATAGATTTAAAATCAACATATATATGGTCAAGAGTGATGGATTTAAAATCAACATATATATGGTCAAGAGTGATGGTTAGTAATTAGTACCATTTATGTGATCACTAATTTATAAGTCATTTTGCATAGGAGTTGGTGAAGTTGGAAACACTAAGGTCTAAAAATTATCAAGCCAAACACATGAAGCCCTCATTACAAATTCATTTAACAAAGCACCATATCAATTTTTTTATGATCTTCTCGACCAAATCCATAGCGAGTTTCCAATTGTGGATAATAGGAGTGAAGTCACATTGTACTCTATAAGTGCCTTAGATATTAATGCTCATATTATATATTCGATTATTATGCATTTGATTATCATTCTTTTCATATTTTAACTCTCAGCTCTTAACTAAAGGAATTGTTGATTTATAATTTATATATTATATATTATAATCTATTTTTTATATATTTTATATATTTTATATTTTTAATCTATTTTTTATATATTATATATATTTTATATTTTTATAATTTATATATAATATATAATATATAAATTATAAATTATAAATATATATTATATATATTTTAAATATTTATATTTTATATAGTATATAATATATATATCAAAAATATATATTGTAACAAAACACTATATTGTATTAATTGATCTCCATATCCCCGCGACATCCCTACATAGAGTGCTCTCGATAGGATATCACGCTCGATATCCTCGATAGAAAGAGGAGATAGAGGAACCCAGCTCGATAGAAGAGCGATGCTGCCAAAATCGGTAAGTGACAGCTCGTTTGTTTTGTTACGTTTTAGAAAATGCTTAAATTTGAGTGCTTGCACTTGTCAAAGGGTAATGAGGGTTTGTTGTATTGAGCACAGTTTCCAGGGTAATCCACCTAGTACGGTTTCCAAGGTCACATGACTTAACTATGACAAAATCCTACTACGTGTCTCCATGTTGCAAACTCAATCAGATCCCTCAACTAGCTCTTGATCCCCTGTAGCCCTTATTTAACAACGAGTCCCTAACTTATACTCCATCAATCCCTTTTGTTGACTTGCTCCCTCACGAATCCTTCATTTGGTAGGTTACTATTCTGGAAAGAAGTGTCGAGAGGACTCCAGACTGGTATTATTTTCAACCTATCGAACTTCTATACCAGGGCATCCTATGGAAACTTCAGGAAATACTTTTGGCTAATAGAGTCAAGACAACATAGGCTTATGACAGTTACCTGCTTCCTTCCCCATCCTTGAAGCTCACTACAATCATTCAATTTCATATCAACATTCCAATAGTGAGTATAGTTTGGGAGAAATTGGTTCTAATGATAGCCAAGAGATAAAACAAAGGTCATCTATGAGTCTCAAAAAGGAAAATGAACAATGAAGAAAAAATAACAAAACTAAAAGAATCCAAAATGATTTTCAAAAAAGGGTGAAATAATTCATGATACTGGTGATACCTAGTATCATTTAATTCCCTGAAGGAAACCCCCCCCACTTTCTCTCTTGTGACAACATAGTCCTCTCTACTAGAAAATTTCATCCACAACTAGAGGAATATCCATGATTACATCCCTGTTAACTTCCATCCATGCCAATCTAGAAGCATGATTGATTTTAAGGACAAGATATACATAATTATGATGCCACATCAACACTAAATCAATAGTGATTCAAATAATAACTAGAATGTTAAAGGTTAGATCATGTTGTAATTAATTTATACATATATTCAAATTTTACTAGAGGGGGTAGTACAAAAGGTGTAGATATGGTTCATATGGTATGGTGAAAGTTCCATGCATTGGCGCAAAGTTTTATGTACTGCAAATTGTAGAATTCTAAGAAAGCATGGTAGACCATGGCTACCTCACATTTAAGGGTAAAGGTTTCCAAAGTATTCTTTGAGTTTGAGGTCCATAAATCCACTTCAACATCAATCTAATTCAGTCTTGAAAATAGTCCAAAATTCTAATACCAAAAATTGGAAAGCATGTCACTGTTGGACATAGTGTCCAAACTGTTAATGAGAGAAATCTACCTCTATCAGAAGATATCTATAATTTAGAAAACATAATAATAATGGGGATCTTTGAACAATGTCAAGAAACAACCCTGAAGGAGAAACATACATGTTCAAAGGAAACATTCAACAAAAAGAACCAATCTTCTCAAAATCAAGCATTCAATGCAACAACCAATATGCAATTGAAGAACTATAAATTATCTTACAAGATCTTATGTCAATATGTTTTAGAATAATGTTTCCCTTTGTCAAGTGGATATTTTATCATTTCTGAAGATAATGGACCTTGCATAAGATTGTTTAGAGAAGTATAACCACAAATAAAATGGAAACCATATCATACTAACCACTAGAGAAAAAGTCATAAATAAGAACTTTAGTGATGTTGGAATGAGAGTAGCTAGTGTTCATTGATTTTGATGTCATTGAAGCATGGGTCTACCGAATATATTATTTGTGAGATATTCAATACATATTGTGGCATCCATTTATGAACACTAGAAGTTAAAGCTACAAGTAACTCTATGGTATAAGTAGTAGTTGTGTTATGAACATTC
>ML801719.1:6888-26376 GCA_009831015.1 Picea engelmannii | reverse complement strand
CTCCATGTTGCAAACTCAATCAGATCCCTCAACTAGCTCTTGATCCCCTGTAGCCCTTATTTAACAACGAGTCCCTAACTTATACTCCATCAATCCCTTTTGTTGACTTGCTCCCTCACGAATCCTTCATTTGGTAGGTTACTATTCTGGAAAGAAGTGTCGAGAGGACTCCAGACTGGTATTATTTTCAACCTATCGAACTTCTATACCAGGGCATCCTATGGAAACTTCAGGAAATACTTTTGGCTAATAGAGTCAAGACAACATAGGCTTATGACAGTTACCTGCTTCCTTCCCCATCCTTGAAGCTCACTACAATCATTCAATTTCATATCAACATTCCAATAGTGAGTATAGTTTGGGAGAAATTGGTTCTAATGATAGCCAAGAGATAAAACAAAGGTCATCTATGAGTCTCAAAAAGGAAAATGAACAATGAAGAAAAAATAACAAAACTAAAAGAATCCAAAATGATTTTCAAAAAAGGGTGAAATAATTCATGATACTGGTGATACCTAGTATCATTTAATTCCCTGAAGGAAACCCCCCCCACTTTCTCTCTTGTGACAACATAGTCCTCTCTACTAGAAAATTTCATCCACAACTAGAGGAATATCCATGATTACATCCCTGTTAACTTCCATCCATGCCAATCTAGAAGCATGATTGATTTTAAGGACAAGATATACATAATTATGATGCCACATCAACACTAAATCAATAGTGATTCAAATAATAACTAGAATGTTAAAGGTTAGATCATGTTGTAATTAATTTATACATATATTCAAATTTTACTAGAGGGGGTAGTACAAAAGGTGTAGATATGGTTCATATGGTATGGTGAAAGTTCCATGCATTGGCGCAAAGTTTTATGTACTGCAAATTGTAGAATTCTAAGAAAGCATGGTAGACCATGGCTACCTCACATTTAAGGGTAAAGGTTTCCAAAGTATTCTTTGAGTTTGAGGTCCATAAATCCACTTCAACATCAATCTAATTCAGTCTTGAAAATAGTCCAAAATTCTAATACCAAAAATTGGAAAGCATGTCACTGTTGGACATAGTGTCCAAACTGTTAATGAGAGAAATCTACCTCTATCAGAAGATATCTATAATTTAGAAAACATAATAATAATGGGGATCTTTGAACAATGTCAAGAAACAACCCTGAAGGAGAAACATACATGTTCAAAGGAAACATTCAACAAAAAGAACCAATCTTCTCAAAATCAAGCATTCAATGCAACAACCAATATGCAATTGAAGAACTATAAATTATCTTACAAGATCTTATGTCAATATGTTTTAGAATAATGTTTCCCTTTGTCAAGTGGATATTTTATCATTTCTGAAGATAATGGACCTTGCATAAGATTGTTTAGAGAAGTATAACCACAAATAAAATGGAAACCATATCATACTAACCACTAGAGAAAAAGTCATAAATAAGAACTTTAGTGATGTTGGAATGAGAGTAGCTAGTGTTCATTGATTTTGATGTCATTGAAGCATGGGTCTACCGAATATATTATTTGTGAGATATTCAATACATATTGTGGCATCCATTTATGAACACTAGAAGTTAAAGCTACAAGTAACTCTATGGTATAAGTAGTAGTTGTGTTATGAACATTCATATTAGTTAGTGTTACCTTCTACAACTTAAGCTCATGTTAAGGAAGCATGATTATGGAATCACTTACATCATAGGTAACTATTGTTCTGGATACCAAGTACCCTATCCCATATGGTATACTACTAATCCAATGCTTTTTATATTGGGTATGAATACTAGTATCGATATTTATTGATTACGAATATGCTTATCTTATTATAGATGTGGTATAAGTATTTAATATTGATTACACTAGTAGTGATCTTATACTGATTACCATTACACTCTATACATGTTATTTTCCTGACGAGTTACTTCTATTAATATGAAATACGTAATAATGAGTAAGGGAGTCATGGGTCTCATTCTATATGCTCTTTATTGTACTAGAGCTGCTTAGTATTGATATCGATATAACAGTGATTACAACAAGCTCTTGTATCACCAATAGTGAAATCACTGTGATTATGTGTTTACTTACCTTATTTACGTAATTGATTACACTCAACTCCTTGAACAAGTACAACTAATCTAAGTTATGTGTGCTAGTTGAAATAGTTATCATAAGAGATCGAACACATTGGTTTCATACTAGTTTGATTGAATACATAAACATATGTCATATAAGCTCATTACTAGTACTCTAAGTCTAATAGAGCTAACCTTTATTATCAGTGATACTTGGAATATGATGATTATCACAGCTTGAGCCATAGAGTAAGGGTAATCAAGCTTACTTACCTGATCTCTCCATAGCTAGAGCTTATTGATTATGTCTATACTTCCTGGTCACTAAGCTTAAGTAAGCCACAAGTAAGATATTGTATATATGTAATTAATGATCACCTATCAAGGTTGTACTCATATTTTACAGTGGTAACAACTCATATCTAGTAAAGGTAATGGTTCATATAAGCTTAAAAGATCATGTAGAGTAATTGCTTAGTTAGATTCATAGAGGTCATTGGTCACTACTTAGTTACAGTCCAAGAAATACAACATGGAAGCTCTTCTTCCTATCAACTTGAAACCTCTACTAGTCTATAATGATAGTGATTTGATTAGGTAAACACTTGTTTCTCTATAACTAATTACTACTAGTTTCATTAATATGGATCACATTACACTTAGTACTCTTTCTCTATTATTCCCATGGTTAATCAATACTAGCTATATTAGTGATGTAGGAGAATCGTCAGCAAGCCCATGTGGAGGGACAACTCAGTGCTATAGCACGCCTTTTTAATTATTTGGAATATAAAAGATGGTGCTTTCATGTAGATATGTTTTGAACAGATGATTGAAGGAGAGAGAAACGCTCAGAAACTGAATCATCGCGAGAGATCTGGGAGTTTCACTCTCAATATTGAATGTAACGGAGCTTGAGTAGTTGTTACTTTGATAGGAGAGGTAGTCGGAGGGAACCCTAGGAACCTTCCCATACACGTAGATGGATGGCATGCCCAAATAGAGAGACTGGAGGAGTATTGTTATTGAATAGGAGGTAGAATAATTTGGTTTGAGAGCGCTGAGAATCTGTTACAGTCCAGCCTGCAAATATTGTAATCAGACATTCATGTTAAGGAAAAAAGAGCAGTTTTTTCCTGCATATGATTATGTGTGTGTTTATATGTTTATGAATTAATGTCACATGTGTGTTTATATGAATGTATACTATAGATGCTTGGGATAGATTTCATCTGCAGGGATAGATAGAATTCTCTATTTGTGAGTTTGTTGGAATTGTTTATGGGTTCTTTAGGTTGTGCAAGGAGTGCACAACAAAGCATTGGAAACTCTGTAGCCAGCACAAGGAGTGCACATATGAACTCTTTATGTCAGAGAAGAACATGCCCGGAGGGCACACCAGAAGGATTCACAAACCCAAGGAGCCTCAGAGTTACTGAATACTCTGGAGGGAAGACTGTGCAAAAAAGACACAGAGGAGAGAACATAATTGCTGAAGAGTCTGCGGAGCTATACCAGGAGGGCATTGAGTAGGTGCAAGCAGTGCACAAAGGAACTCTAGTTCGATTTTAGAGAGAAGAGAAGTGTCAAGGATAAGACACTTACAGAGTTACTGAACACTTTGTAGAAAACACTTATCAAGGTGTGCTTTGAGTGAGAAGTTTCCAAGAGGGAACTTATATCCCTTCGAGGAGAAAAAGGGATAAATATCTTTGAGGTACGAGAAATTGAAGCTCAAGGTGATACAGAGTTGTTGAATACTCTAGAGGAAGACTTGTGCAAGGAGTGCACCAGGCCAACACTCAGACAAAGTGTTGAAATACAACCATCAGAAGGCTAGTCAAAGCGCAAGGAGCACCCGTAGAGGCATACTTGTTTCAAGTTTGAAATCTCAGGAAGTCGAGTGTAGAACATGTCGGGAGGGAACCAGAAAGTCCTTTGAAGGACGTAGAAGGACCGATACCCTTGGATATTTGACCGAGGAAAATATCAGGAGAGACAATGTTTTTAGAAGCACAGACGAGACCCAAGGTAGTCGGGTTCGCAAGAGAAATATCAAAGGCCGCATCCTTTGACACTTAGAAATTATTCCAAGTCAAAATAAAGCATAAGCTCAAGAGGAGGAAAATCAGTGATCATTGGATCGATTACTGTGAAGAATTTGGACCGTTGGATCAGAGTCTAGACGGGAGGAACGAGTGCACAGGAGAGGAATAGATCTCGTCCATCGGATCTGGGTGCGAAGGACCAATAGTCGTTGGATCCAGAGGTAAGTGCATGAGGCTTAAACCCTTCCAAGTGCATAGGAGAAGCGGACTTACAAAGTCCCAAAGTTCTGAAGGTTGTCAAAATCATCCATCGTACAGGGGAATAGGTGGAAGCAGATCCAAGAATTCGAGGAATTAGACTTTGGAAGATTTGCAAGGAGCAGAGTGAAAACACGCGAAGTCCAAAATCATGAGGCAATTGTGACCGTCCATTGAGGTAGGTCACGTGGTGAAAGATCAACACTTCACTGACTCACAATTTGGGAAGTCTGACTTCGTGAAAGTGATCACAATCATTGATCGCGAGAGGAACGTGGACCGTAGATCTGGTCCCGAATAATTTGTCGATTCAAAAATTGAGAAAGGGGATCAAGCCGCTCGCGAAAACTCGCGAAGTTCAAAGTTGCAATCTGATCGCAGTCATTGATCATGAAGAGAGAATGTGGCAATAGATAAGAAGACTCGCGAAGTCATGAATCAGAAGAACTATGTCGAGCAATCCATAGATATCGCGAAGCGTGACGTGAACCGTCCATCCGACACAAGGGAATTTCGAGGTTCGGATTTTGGAAGGAATGAGGTAAGATTTTATTGGGAGACCCGAAGGGAAGTCCCAAAGTGCTTGATAGTTGAGCCCCGGGTTATAGCTCGACGCCATATTAAAGGGCATGAAGGAAAGGAGTTAGTACTCGTCGGTTTTGTAATTCGTTGATTCGGGTTTCGGGAAAAATAGAGCAGGCAGCTCGCAAAAGCTCTGAAGCACAGAGTCACAAAGGGAGCTGGCCAATGGTCATAGCCCAGGGTCATGTGGATGGAAGGGGATTAGTTAGAAGAGCTAGCTCCCATTGGCATTGAAATTTGACCAGTGTTATGGAGAGGGCCCGCAGGTCTCATACGACCTACGCCATGGGAAAAAGGACCTGTGTAAATGGATTTGGGGTCTAGAAGAGACCCAAAGAGTTGATCTGACTCAGTATCTTGATTGATCCTTGACTGGGAGGTCAAAATCCACGGAGGGGAGAAGGGGGGGGGGTTCTTCATCCTTCCTCCTTTGTTGTAGGTTTGCATTCTACAGTTATCTCTTTCTCAGCTTCCTAGTTGAAAATTTTGAGCCATTCATCTGAAGGCTCTTCTCTCTCCATGTCTTGGGCACATTCAAGTGTGTGCTCTTTCTACTTTTTACCAATCTGATCAATCTGAGCCTCCATATTATCTTCATATCCTGTGGTACTAGTCGGCCACTCCATTGCAGACTCCATTTCTGCAATCTCACCATTGAGTTGCTACTCAACTTCCTCCTCTGACATATTGACTTATGTCATCTCCTCTTGTGTTGGTTCAACTCCAACTTCCTCTAGCTGCTGCCCAGGCTGGTATGATCCTCCACCTATTTCCAATTTATCCTGTTGGATGTGCCTAATTTTCACTATCACCCTTCTCTCCAGGGATTCCAATTCCTCATACAACTCAAAAAAATTTATGATGTATGCCTCCTCTTCTGCTACAGGCTCCAGTGCTGCAGTCATCTCCGGTTCAGCTCTCGGGCTGAAGTTTTTGAGCAATTTTGTTGAATTATCTTCTCCTTCTGCTAGGGAAAACATCAGTGTCTTCTCCATCTCCTCTTCTTTGTCAGTCTCTGTTGGTTTTCCTTCTGTTGTTGCACCTGCAACACTTATGCTAGCCTTTGCTTGTTTGCTTGGCAGGAATGATTTGATTCCTCCAATGATCAAAACACTCCTCTGATCCTCCTCCTTTGTGATGGAAGTATTTGAATTCTCATCATATTCATTCACATGGTTTACAAACCCACATGAATCTTCATTTATCATCACTCCTTGTTGATATGAACTCTCCCTTGAGCTCCTAAGACTTTCAGACAGTCTCATTTCCCTTCCCTTTCCCACCTGGAAATTTGGGATTTCTCTCCTACTCTCCTGGCAGTCTATGAGATATCTTGATCCCATATCATTGCCCACCTGGCAATATGAATTTCCACTAATTTCCTCCCGATAGTCTAAGATATCCTCAATTGATCTCATATCATTGCCCACCTGGAAATTTGAAAATTCGTCTTTGCCCTCCTGACAGTTTATGATACCTATAACTAATCTCCCTTCCTCATCACTGAGGGTTTCTCCGAATTCTGGCTCAAAAATGCAAACCATCTCCTCCTCTATGTCACTGATGTTTTTAAAATGGATCAACCACCTTTTCAACTCTTGTTGTTTCTTTCTAATCAACAACTTTTGAACATGCGAGTTTACTTTCTTGTTCAAAGGCCATTCGTACCTCTAGTGTACCTTTTCCTCCTACTACATCCTCAATGCTAGCCTCTCCATCCTTTCTCTTATCTCATTAATTTCCAGATCCATCTTTGGATTGCATTTCTTCTTGAGGTCTTCTTTTCGACCACACTCATGGCCTTCAGTAGCCATTTCCACCTTTTGTTGTTCCTTCTGACAAGTTTTGTGGATTACTCGGCATCTGAGAGCATCTCCAACTCCTCCTACAACTCATCTGATTGTCTGTTGACTGTTGCGGACTTGTAAAAATCATTCACAGAGCATCAATACTCTGTCTTCTCCTTCACCTGTTGTCTACAGGAAAACTTATGCTTTAGATACTACTTGACGTAGCCATACTATATCCTTCATCTTCTTCATCTGAAATCTATAGGCGAAAATTTCTCTGATACCACTTGATGGTATCAGACTATATCCTTTATCTCCTTTCCTCTTTTTCCTAATGTCTACAAGCAAAAATCCCCTCTGATATCACTTGATGCAGACCCCCCCCTTCTCCCCTGGGGGGCTACTGACCTCCCGATCAAGGATCAATCAAGATATTGAGTCAGATTGACTCTTTGGGTCTCTTCTAGACCCCAAATCCATTTACATAAGACCTTTTTCCCATGGCAAAGGTTGTATGAGACACATGGGCCCTCTTCATAGCGTTGGTCAAATTTCAATGCCAATGGGTGCTAATTCTTCTGACTAAGCCCTTTCCCTCCACATGACCCCGGGTTGCGACCGTGGGTTAGCTCCCTTTGGAGATTTTGCGAAATTTGTACTCTATTTTTCCTGAAACCCAAATCAACGAATTACAAAACCGACGAGTACTAACGCCTTTCCTTCAGGCCCTTTAATATGGTGTCGAGCTATAACCCGGGGCTCAACTATCGATCACTTTGGGACTTTGCCCTTTGCATATCCTGATAATATCTTACCTCCTTCCTTCCGAAATCCAAACCCCGAACTTCCCTTGTGTCAGATCGACGGTCCACGTCTCCCCACAACCAACAATTCATATCCCTTTTCGCACTTCACGATATCTGCGGACTAATCGACATAGTTCTTCTGATTCACGACTCCACGAGTCTTATTATATGTTGCCACATTCTCTCCTCATGATCAATGGTTGTGATCAACTCGTGACTTCGAACTTTGTGATTTTTCATGAGCGGCTTGCTCCCCTTTCCTGATTTCTGAATCGACAAATTCTTCGGGACCAGATCTACGGTCCACGTTCCTCTCGCGATCAACGGTTGTGATCATTTTCGCAAAATCAGACTTTGCGAGTCCTCTCTTCTCCCGAATCTGCTTCTCCTACCTCCGACTTCCTGATTTTTGAATCAGCGAAGCACTGATATTTCACCATGTTTCCTACCTCAATGGATGGTCACGATTGCCTCATGATTTTGGACTTCACGATTTTTCACTCTGCTCCTTGCAAATATTCCGAAGTCTTATTCCTCAAATTCTCGGATCTTCTTCCACCTATCCCCTTGGAGGATGGATGGTTCTAACAACATTCATAACTTCAGGAATTCGTAAGTTCGCTTCTCCTATGCACTTGAAAGGGTTTAAGCCTCGTGCACTTACCTCTGGATCCAACGGTTGTTGGTCCTTCGCACCCAGATCCAATGGACGAGATCTGTTCCTCTCCTGCGCACTAGTTCCTCCCGTCTGGACTCTGATCCAATGGTCCAAATTCTTCACAGTGCCCAATCCAATGGCCACTCTTGCTCCTCCT
Source organism: Picea engelmannii (assembly GCA_009831015.1). Lineage (NCBI taxonomy): Eukaryota > Viridiplantae > Streptophyta > Pinopsida > Pinales > Pinaceae > Picea > Picea engelmannii. The sequence continues at coordinate 17,991 of ML801719.1, read as the reverse complement.
CCCAATATTACACTTTCTTTTGACTTGGAATAATTTCTAAGTGTCAAAGGTTGAGGCCTTTGATATTTCTCCTGCGAACCCATCTACCTTGGGTCTTGTCTGCGCTTCTAAAAACACTTTCTCTCCTGAGATTTTCCTTGCTCAAATCTCCAAGGGTATCATTCCTTCTATGTCCTTCAAAGGACTTTCTGGTGCCCTCCCGACATGTTCTGCGCTCGACTTCCTGAGCTTTAGAACTTGAAACAAGTCGGCCTCTACATGCACTCCTTTCGCTTTGACTAGCCTTATGATGGCTATCTTTCAACACTTTGTCTGAGTGTTGGCCTGGTGCACTCCTTGCATAGGTCTTCCTATAGAGTATTCAACAACTTTGTATCACCTTCAGCTTCAACTTCTCGGAACTGAAAGATCTCTATCCCTTTTTCTCCTCAACGAGATATAAGTTCCCTCTTGGAAACTTCTCGCTCAAAGCACACCTTGATGAGTGTTTTCTACAGAGTGTTCAGTAACTCTATAAGTGTCTTATCCTTGACACTTCTTTTCTCTCTGAACTCGAACCAGATTTCCTTTGTGCACCCCTTGCACCTACTCAATGCCCTCCTAGCAGAGCTCCGCAAACTCTTCACCAATTTTGTTCTCTAATCTGTGCCTTCTCTGCATAGTCTTCCCTCTAGAGTATTCGGTAACTCTAAGGCTCCTTGGGTTTGTGAATCCTTCTGGTTTTCCCTCCTGGCATGTTCTTCTCTAACAAAAAGATTTCATATGCACACTCCTTGTGCTAGCTACATAGTTTCCAATGCTCTGTTGTGCACTCCTTGCACAGCCTAAAGAACCCAGAAACAATTTCAACAAACTCAAAAATAGAGAATTCTATCTATCCCTGCAAATAAAATCTATCCCGAGCATCTATAGTATACATTCATATAAATTCACAAGTGACATTCATTCATAAACATATAAATACACATAGAATCGTATGCAGGAAAAAATTGCTCTTTTTTCCTTAACATGAATGTCCAATTACAATATGTGCAGGTTGGACTGTAACATAGTCTTAGCTCTCTCAAACCAAATTATTCTACCTCATATTCAATAACAATACTCCTCCAGCCACCCCATTTGGGCATGTCATGCATCTATGTATACAGGAAGGTTCTTAGGGTTCCCTCCGACTACCTCTCATATCGAAGTAACAACTAACAACTACTCAAGCTCTGTTACATTCAAGACTGAGAGTGAAACTCCCATATCTCTCGTGACCATTCATTTTCCGAACGTTTCTCTCTCCTTCAATCATCCGTTCAAAATGGATCTACAGGAAAATGCTAGCTTTTAGATTCCAAATAATTAAAAAGGCGTGCTATGGTGGTGAGTTGTCCCTCCACATGGGCTTGCTGACGATGCTCCTGCATCAATTAGTGAACACTAGTTAGAATAGAGAAGCAATGATTACGTGAATTCAACACATTGGACAATACATGATGTGTTGAAATCAAGCTTACAAGGAGTAACAACTTAGAATAAATAGGATTAGTACTAAGCAACTTAGATATGATGAAGTTGGTAATCAAGCTATCAATATAATGATCTCGGTATAAGTATAAGTAATGCATAACTTACATAGGTAATCCTAATCATATATGTTACAATGGTGAGACTCATTACTACTCTTCCGTATAAGTATGCATAAGCTTATATCTGTAATACAGTAGAATCAATCATGATAGAGTAACTCAAGTCTAAACCATAGTAAACTAAAATTAGTAAGCATTCCTGTCAAACTGATGAATTCGTCCAGCTTGTTTGAGGAAATTATGTCTCAAGATCTGTTTTTCATCATGATGTCATGTATAGAAGCCATGGATCTTGGTTTGATATCCTCTATTTTTACCTCCAATTTTCTCAGCTAGACAATCTGAGTTTATAGATACTCTTAGTGCTTGTGGCCATTTTCAAAACAACTTTTGATTTTGATAAATTTCTTTAAAATCCCTCATTTTAATTGTGTTCCTTAATAGGAACATAACCCTTTACATTATAATTGAAGTTCTTCCCCAACCTTCACAAAACAAATATACCCTTCTCCCTTATATCACAAGCTAACAGATAAATTCTCCACGAACTCAAGTGCTCCATTTTCACTTTTCCACTCCCCCCTGCTGCAATCTTCTTTATTTCTCACAACCCTCCTCTCTTCCCAAATATTGCCCCTTGGAATCAACTTATGTCATCAATACCTTCTCCTTATGCAATAACTTGAATCCTTAAGGTGGTTCCATCTCCTTTTCAACCTGCAAAAGTACCAATGAACCTCCCATCTGTGGTGTATAAGCAGAACTATAGGATGAGCAAAAATTATTGTGAGCCAAGTATTCCATCATCTTAAGGATTATTATTGCCATTTTTCCATAAATTTTCACTCTAACATTGTCTATTCCTTTCTATAATTAAGGAGCTTGTGCTTAGATGCAATTTGAATTGCAACTTCATAAATTGGGTAACAACTTTAAATTTTCTGGACAACATGTCACTACTGCCTATTACATCCTTAAAAATGGAGGTCTGATGGAAAAGTATGTTCCTCCACCTTGGTTTCATATTCAAACATTCTTATTTTCAATTGCATTGGGTTGATTGGATTCCTTCATCGACTATCCTTTCAACACTAATTAACCAATATTAAGATCAATGAAGAGGGCTAGACTCTAGATTAGCACCATAAATTTAGCAACATTGTTTGAAGAAGTACATGAGCTAATTGAATAGATGAGGATTTTATAGTGATTTTTCTTCTTAATCTCCATCCCCCTTCCCCCCCATCCCTTGATATTCTTTCATTTCCTTTAGCATCCTCCTAGAATTCAATTTGTACCAATATTTTGGGCTATGATCATGGGCAGAGACCAATGATCAAATTTAAAGGGTAGGTTGGCACTCTAGTTCAAAGAGTTTTTTTTTAAAAATCCTTTTTATGTTGCAAACTTTGATGAAATTTAACCCTTCAATTGAAATAAATTCCTGAGTGGAACCTTAAAATTATGTTTTCCTTTCCAAATAAAAATAATTAATAAAAAGGGTCATAATCACCCACACCAACACATATATGATCTAACAAATTCTAACTTCTCAAGATTATTTAAATGTGTAACTGAGGCAAGACATTTGTTTGTCATCTACAACAAAAATATATCAGTTCAGTATGCATGAATCACTAAAACTGTTATGCAAACAAGCAACAACTTAATTATTAAATATAATAGAAAACAATAGTGTAAACATCTTCACTTACTCCCCATCTTCCTGTGCAATTACATTTTGTATCTATAGCAACAATCTAACCAAACCCATAATAAGTCAGTAATTTAAGATCAAATTATAGGATATCTCTTAAAATGTACCAATACATTTGAACAAGAAAAGGGTAGCCAAAAACATTATGGAAAGTTGTTTGGGCTTGAAGTCTGCTATGACCTAAAGAGAGAATGGATGCAATCAATATAACTATAGAAAATCTTAGGTAAAACATACAAATGGAAAACAACAACTTATTATGGCTTCATCAATTCTAACATTTTCTGAGCTCAGCAAGAAGGTATTAGTTGCAAACATCATTCACAACAAGAAGAGTATTCACTACAAATATCATTCAAAACCTTCTGCAAGCACTTTTTCTAAATGTATATGTATGGCATTAAATATGAAAAAATGTGACAGATCATGGTTGTTGTTGTTTCTAAACACAATGTGACTCGCAAGAGAGGTAGAAATATACATAATCCCAATTAGAATGGTACATATTGAAATCCATTACTAAATTGGATATGATCCTACTCTTTTGGGGGCATATTGTTCTAAGCTCAGTGATCTCTAGTTCAAGTTGCAAAGGAAAGTTGTGAAATGACCCAACACTTTTCCCATCAATGAATGCTAGTCCAAAATAGCACTTTCATGCTTAGCGCTAGATGCCACTATAAAAACAGTACCTTACAGGAAATCCAACAAATACAACAATTCAAGGAAACAATTTGTAAGTAGTTTTTAAAGTGAATTTTTCTTATTTGTTAGGAGCATAATTTCACAATCAGCAACCACTAACTTGATTTGTCGAGTTGGAAAATTTCCCATACACCAAGTCCAATTTTTGGAGAATGTCCATTCAATGTCTGGCTCTATAACTACATGTTTTGTTTGTCATTAGATACTTTCATGTTTTGTTTTGAAGGAAAATAAGGTGGTTTTACTCATGTTTTTGGAAAAGCGCATACATAGAAGTTTGAATGTTATAATGGATGGTTGATTTCCATATTTATGATCGTTGGTTTCCTATTTACCATGTTTGTCTATGCTTTTCTATAGCTCATTAAAATGGAAAAGTCGAGTGCTTTGGGTCTTTGGTGTTTTAGTGTTGCAGATCCTACGTTGTTTCTTGAAATAAAATGTCATGAGACCCTATGCATAACCTTTTTGTTCTACCCGCATGCACATTTCGGTTGAGCCAAGTCCGAACTAAAATGTTTTGGGTCAAATCCCTCTTATTATTGGAATTATGTTGTTCATTGGCAACCACAATACTGTAAAACCCTGGTCATTTTGATTATGGTGGTTGTTTGGGACCGAAAACAAAGAAGGATGAATCATTGTCTCTTCGTATTATGATTAGATTGTGACAATGTCACACCGAAGTCTAAGATTGTTTCTTATTAACCCATTGGGCCTCGTAAAGTTGATGATTGTTCTTTTGTGGCAAAAAATTTTTGGAACCCTTGTTGTTTTGTGACATCTTTGTCGGGTTCGATTTAGTGACCTTTTGGCCACAATAGGGGAAAATACCATGATATTAACCGAGTAATTTCAATGCATATATTTTTCTATCATCTCCTTGCAAATAAAAAGATCTATCCAGTTTGGGGTTGGATTGAACAAACATTGTTACATTCGAGTGTTGTTTGATAAGCAATGAAATCGATCATTTAAGAGTGCAGATAAACACATCTTTGTTTGGATGACTCAAATGTTTGTTTGATAACTCGACATATATTTCAAGCATTGTCTACATGAATGTTTCACATTTGATGATTGATAGTAACATGTAAGGTTTTGACTGAAGATGGAAATTGGTATTAAATAAGAATTAATACATGGATTTTGATCATTTAAAAAAATGAAATAATGCTTGGAGTGTGACAGGAAAACAGTTTGCAGACAATTCGAGTGATGACAGAATTGTTGTGTGGCATTTCACAAATATGTTTTCGAAATGGATACTTTATGGAATGAGAGAAAGATTGATTTTATTGAAAACTATGGTTGTATGGTGACTATAATCATGTTTGTTGGAATTGTAAGGATTGAATTATAATGGAGATAATTTTAGTATAAGTATGTCCATTGTTTTTTCCCTTCATACTTAACATTTTCCATTCATTAAAATCCCTTCCATCAACCCAAATGATTGTTTCATTCCCATGCTTAGATTGTAATTGTAAGAAATGTTTCATGATAGAATTATATAAGTTGAAAAAAGAGTGTTTAGTTGGTTTGATCTCTTCTTTGTTTCATATTTAAAGATGTTGATGACAACAATGTTATGGAACTAGTCATGGTAAATGAATAGTTTGTATTGCACTTCCCTATCATACTTACCATTTTCCACTAATTACAAACACGATCATGAAATCCCAAGAGCCCTACAAATCCCTGTTCTAATTAATTACTAGTTATGGAATGTGGAATGCATATTGATTGCTTGCACATGTATTGTTATGTATATAGATCTAGGTCTAAATTATTATTTTGAATTTTTTTATATGATTGATTAGTCATCCTTTGGTTCTGATATTTGTGAATGTGTGTTAGAATGAGAGTTTTTCAGTAGGGAAAGTCATAACAGGAGGATTAATAACAAAGGTAAAGGATTGGGTCCCTGGAAAAGGGGAAACAAAATATTAAGGTTCTCTATACATTTTGATGCAAATTTGGAAGAGTTTAATCAATTGTTACAAACATGGTTCCTCAACTTGATTGGCCAACAAGCTTACAAACCTCTTCCTATTATTGAGAATCCATGCCCAAATGTTGGCATACCAGTTCCAAATCATAATTACAATCCTTTAGTTGTTCCAGAACGAGATGGTTGGCAAGATATTTTGCACCCTCCTCCTAGACACTCACAAGGATGGCCAAATATTGATAACCTACAACATCCTCCCTTTCATGCTTGGCCCACTAGTTCACTTCCACCACCACCTCCTTCACATCGGAATTTGTTGCCTCAATCCCAAGCCTCACATGCCCATCATAAGGTCAAAATCACTAATCTTGAAGAAAACCTCGAGGAAGAGAAAGTAGCAACAACCGGGTCAAAATCAACACAAGAATATTCTCATTCAGTCACTTCCCATATGCAAGAGAATGATAAAAAATATGCTAAGGAAGATTCATCAATTGGAAAAAATGGAAAATCTAAGAGTAGATAGCAAGAGAGGGGCATCCTCTCACAGTAAATATGGTTTCTCATAATTTATTTGGAACCTATATATGGACTTGTTTGCACTTTATTTTGGACAACATATCATTTTTGGATAGCTCATATTTGATAGCACTATGTTAAACAATTTTATATTTTACATGCTTCATGTTTGGATAAATTATGAAATGGATAGATTTTGATAAATTGTGTAATTGTCACATCGAGTAACAAGGGGCTCTTATGATTATTTCATTTTGTAAATAATAGTGACATGAATGGTATGAAGTGGTGATATTCATATGTCATGCATTCAAGGTGGAAGGTACAAGGATGAAATGGTTTATTTATTCATTAAAGAGAATTAGGGGGTCCCCACTTATTAATTGTATTTAATACCCTTATCATATTATTATTATTATTATTATTATTATTTATTAAATTACTTAACAACTCTCCTATTAACTAAATAATTGTTAGTTAATAACTTAACTAGAAGTGGTTGAGTAATCCAACTACCTTGGAGATATTAAAAGGAGGTAAGGTGGACAAAGGAGGAGGAGGAACACATTGCTCTGATAAGGTCTACTCTTACTTCCAAGTGAGATTTCATTACTACTTCATTAATCTCTGATTTCTAAGCTAAGACACTTCTTGTGATAGCAAGGTCTGTTGAAGGTGACAAAAATCTAGGACCAAGGAGCATTGAATTATGATATTCTTCGAGGTTGATTTTTTGTGTGATAGTCTACAGACTTATTTTGGTTTTTGGATTAATTTCTCAGTGCTAAATATGATTCTTATGCAGATTCATAACGGAGTGCAAGCTGTGGTTGTTGGCTTGTCATTCTCGGTCTAATTTGAAGGCATCAGTGGCCTATGTGTGTGTTACCTTAGGATTCTAAAATTTCATCTGGTCCATACTTTGAAAGAATGTGAAGTGTATTGGTTGTGACATAATGAATGAATAAAATCATTGATGGTTTTACAACTCTCTTGGTCTTTCTTAGTTCTATCAGATTTTTTGATTTTGCTTATTGTTTAAATTATTATCTAAAAAAATCATACTTCTTTATTTCAGTCTGCATTTGATAAATGATTAAAAAACAACAGTTGGTCTTAAAGTTAATAACTTGAAAGTTAATTGAACGTGCAATAAGGATATAAATTAGGGTGTGTTGACAGGCGAAACTGACCGTCCGTCAACTGGGAGAGTGGAGTCGGTCCGGGGTTGTCTAATAACCCAAGCCGTTTGGAATGAATCACCCTGACGAGTTTAACGGCTCTGTTGGCCGCTCTAAGGTCTTCTATGAAAACCAAAGAGAGAATTGATCTGAGCTAAGTAATCTAAACAAACTAAACTAAATAAAACTAATAAAACAAACTAATATTAAACTAAAACTAAATATAACTATTCTACCTATTATATAAAATCCACTAATTACTATTGTAATAACTCAAATCAACTATCTAATTATCAACTGCTATATTACTTATTCACAAATGTACACTATAAACAATCAACAGATTTAATTAAAACCTGCAAAATTCATGTATTTTCTACCCTAAGACAGCCAAGATTCTCTTTTTGATTTTTATATTTTATGAACAAGAAATAAACATTACTGAAATTAAACAATCTAATATAAATCTAATTAAAATTATATCTGAATTAAACTACTTAATGAAAATAGTAAACAACAAACTAATTGACCTGGAAACGCTCCAAGTCTGCCCTGTGTATGATGACTTCTGAGTTGGTCGGAGGAGGAAACTCGCACTGAATTGGTTCAATAGCTTCTCATAAATGATAGGCTATGCTGCTCCTTGAAGTGTTTTACAGGACAAACAAGACATAAAAGAAAATCATAACAATCTTATGATTATAAATTCCTGCAATAAGGGAAACCTGTTATGCAAAAACTTATATATAACAATTCAATCCATGAAGATGATAAACCTGTCATTCATAAACTGAATTAACAATTGTTATGTCTTTTATCTATTTGGAAGAGACAAGATATGGATAACAATGATCAAAATTATATCATTTGCACATGATTTAGATAGCTAAAGTAGTCATAAACCATAAACAAAGTGATATACTAAACATGAAACAAAATGTTGATATATTGAGAAGTTAAAGCTGTGACAAAACATCAATTCTGCTTCAGTCTGTATTAGAACTCCATATCCTTGTTCTCCCATGAATGAGGATGATGATTATTACAAAAATCATAAGTATATATAGGTCTCTTCACAAGGTAAAACTTCCTTGTGGATAATATCAAATTGTTTTACATAATCTGGGAAATATCCCAAAATCAACTAAACTAAGCAACTAAAATGCAAGTGAAATCTTTTAAATATCTCCTAACTGCTCATGAACTCCACTGCAAATTCGAATTGACCTGCAATAGACCACAAATATTAAATTAGAAAGATATTTTCATTAAGAAAACAATAAAAATTGATCCTACAGACTTAGCTACAGAATCATCTGATTTTGTAGCTAGTCTGAAATAGCATATAGAATCAGATAGAAATCAAATGAAATCTTTTTAAAACAATCCAATTTAATTTTCTTTTAATAAACATGAAAATCAAATTATTAATGGTTCAAACAAATCTATCATTCAAATTAAACAAAATAAAAAAGGATGTAATCAAAGCAGGATAAGAATGCTCTGTTTTAGTTGCTATGAAATCGGATCAAATGACAACCAAACTCTTTCATATCCAAATGAAAATATTAATGAATCACATCGAATTGAATATGAATTAACTCAACTCAATCATAATCGATTTGTTACGGCTATAACAATGTACATGCAATTCGGATTGTTTTAATCAAATACCGATATAGAAAAACTGTTACGATTATAGTCAAACGAAACATGCATAACAACATCCACAAACTTTGCCATAGACTTCGTTTGCTGGGTGTTACATAGTTGACAGACAGGAGCGAAAATAGTGATCATAACCACCAACAGCAGTGATAACCATAAACTGGGCAACAATCAAATCGAATTGTGACTGAGTTAAAAACAGAAACGAATAGTAATCCTGGGCATATTCACTTCCGTTCCCAAATTAACTTTAAACAGTATGTTTGTTGAAATATGGATCGGGCTGATAACACGGTGATGTGAATCGAACAGTTGGAATTTGGTTATGTATAAACATAATGATATTCGAGTTGATTCAAAAAGACATGGAATATTACAGTTAACCATTATGCCAATCATATCGTATATAACCAAATCGAAATGATATATTGACTGTGTTCCAAAATTAGAATACCAGAAACGACCTGTGTTTTAACAACTTCAATAAGCAATAGAGCATTCGATTAAAGCTAAATTAAAACAATCAAATCTAATCCCCGATCAATCGAATCAAAGCCAAATCCAATCGAAATTCAAAACAATAACAAAATTAGATTTATCAAAACCAAATTATATACAAAAATGAATGCTTATGTGTCAAAGCAAATCCACGCTGGAAATAGAGCTATTCAAAACGAATTCAAATTCGTTATATAAACAAGCGATTATTTACAAAATGAAATGATATCAAATTTTTCATACCTGTGTGACGATTGATCAAGGGTTTCAACAAGAAGTTAAAGCACAAGGTTGGACATGCATAAGGGATTTGAAACACAGGTCTGGAGAAGTGATAAGCATTCTGGAAAATGCTCACAGACTCAAAACGCATGTTCCAGCCACTGAAAAATTGACCTGGAAAACGAGAGCTAGATCTCTGTATCCACTCAATTTCTGAGGAAACCGCTTGCAATGAGGGTAAAGGGGATAAAAACAGTTCTGGGTTTTCAACGGTTTGAGTTAATTCAAATCCGTTTGCCCAGAATCACTCACGCAAAAACAAGACTCTGGGGGAAATTGCGGGGCAGTTTTCTCTGGCAAAATGAAAACACAACCGACTCTGAAAACCATGAGGGTTCAATTCGCCCTTCAGGAGCCAAGAGATAACACACAGTGAACCGGGCTAAGAGTCAAGGGTTTAAACAGAGTGGGCTCAAAGATTTTCCCAAAAATCAACAGAGGTAACCCTGGTAAGGAGGCAAGCATTAATGCAAAGTGTGCGAGGGTTGTAGAGCTTACTTCTGCCATGTTATTATGAAAGTACAACCGCCAGTTTACATAGTATTTCAACCCATTATAGCATAGTTTGACAATGATGCGAATTAGACGACCAATGAATCAACCGGCAAGTGTATAAACCAATGCGCAATCGATCGTCATGCCAAAGCTTTTAAACCATAAATCATTCCAATTGAAACCAAAATCAAACATTAACCATGCGCCAATGTGCATTCATATAATCAACCAACCAATAGTTATGAAAACATTAACATAGGAATTATATTTAAAAATATATGTATGAAAGATTTAAACATAATACCCATATATCTTATGAAACTAAAGGTTGAGTAGGTCAAATAAGAAGCCAATCCAAATACCAATTCATTACACACTTAATGAAATCAAGTCACATAATCAATCTAAAATGTCCAATGAGTATAGTTCGAAAGTTTTGCCAGCTGCACAATGATAAGTGAAATGTAAGCGCAAAGGGCATATCAATCGGAAGGATGACGACAATTCAAA
>ML801718.1:71163-121766 GCA_009831015.1 Picea engelmannii | reverse complement strand
GTGGTAGCGTAGTCCCTGCCAAGTAGCTTAGAAGGTAAATTTTGGAAAATGGGGTCGAATTGTAAATGACGGAAGTGTTTGGTGCAAAATGTATATCATAGAAGTGTTGTGTGCAACATGTATATCATGGAACAAGAGGGCATAAGAAATCAATAGCACTAAGTTGCAACGAATTGTAGAGTGCAAAAGTTTTGGGTGCAAGATTTATAATAGCGCTAACCCAAGGGCAATAAGCGAACCAACCCGCCTATCACGAAACATGGGGCGTAAAATTTCGTTAGTGCTAAGGCGTGGCTACGTAGAGAGATAATTGGCTAAGTGTTGAAAGGAACTGCGGTCGGTCGGGCTCATGATGTGACGATATAGGACCAATCGATGAGTTCAAAAAAAGTCAGGTTCAAGTTTAAGTATATTTATTTAAATTGTATTTATATTAATGTATCTTAGTAGATAATTTGTGGCCCAAATGTAGACCATGTTCCAATATGTGGATGAATTGTAGACCACTGAAGTTTTTGGTGCAAGATGTATACAACGGCACTGTAGATGACGCAAGTTTTGGGTGCAAGATCTATAATAGCGCTAACCCGGGGGTTGGTCGGGCTCCCGTAAATCGCTGTTGAATATGTTTTTTGGTTGTTAATGCCAATAAGTGAACCTGTGCACTGATTTGTCATGAGAAGAAGTAGAATATATACACAATTTGACAGGCGGGGCCTTATGTCTCTTCGGGAGCCCTTGTCACCCTATTTTGAAGCCTGCCCGACCGTTTTTCCCCTCTACTCTCTCTTGCTCGTTAGTCGTTTTTCTAAAAATGTCCCAATACACGTATTGGTAGACGAACCGGTTCACATTTTCACTCATGCTTTTATATCATGACTCTGACTGAACACTAACCATTTGATGCCTAGCCACTTTTCAGATCGTGGATTCCCGGATAGGCGGGCTCTATAACCGGGGTCGAATTGTATATGAAGAAAGTGTTTGGTGCAAAATGTATATCACAGAAGTGTGGTGTACAATATGTATATCACGAAACATGGGGAATAATAAATCGATAGCATGAAGTCGCGATGAATTATAGAGTATGGAAGTTCTGGGTGCAAGATGTATATCGCGCACTTGTAGATGATGAAGTTTTTGGGTGCAAGATTTATAACAGCGGCAACATAGGGGTCGGTCGGACTCCTGTAAATTGTTGTTGAATATGTATATCACCGAACATGGCGCATAAAAAATCGATAGCTCTAAGTCATGACCCCGCAGAAAGATAATTGGCTAAGTGTTGAAAGGAACTACGGTCGATTTGGCTCATGATGTGACGATTTAGGACCAATCAACGAGTTCGAAAAAAGCCAGGTTCAAGTTTAAATATATTTATTTAAATTGTGTTTATATTAATGAATCTTAATAGATTATTTGTGGGTGAAATGCAAACCATGTTCCAATATGTGGACAAATTGTAGACCACAAAAGTTTTGGGTGCAAGATGTATATGGCGGAACTGTAGGTGGCACAAGTTTTGGGTGCAATATCTATAATAGCGCCAACCCGGGGGTCGGTTGGGCTCCCGTAAATAGTTGTTGAATATGTTTTTTGGTTGTTAATGCCAATAAGAGAACCTCTGTACTGAGTTGTCACCAGTAAAAGAAAAATGAATTTGAATTGAAGATGGCATGAATATCCTCTTTGCGTTACACATTTTTCACTGAAATGGGGTCGAATTGTAAATGGTGGAAGTGTTTGGTGAAAAATGTATACCACGGAAGTATTGTGTGCAAAACGTATATCACAGAACATGGGGCATACAAATTCGATAGCGCTAAGTCACGACCCCACAGAGAGATAATTGGATAAGTGTTGAAAGGAACTGTGGTCGGTGGGGCTCATGATGTGGCGATATAGGACCAATCGATGAGTTCGAAAAAAGTCAGGTTCAAGTTTAAATATATTTATTTAAATTGTATTTATATTAATGTATCCTAATAGATTATTTGTGGGCAAAATGCAAACCATGTTCCAATATGTGGACGAATTGTAGATCATGGAAGTTTTGGGTGCAAAATGTATACGGAGAAACTGTAGATGACGCAAGTTTTGGGTGCAAGATCTATAATAGCGCCAACCCGGGGGTCGGTCGGGCTCTCGTAAATCGTTGTCGAATACGTTTTTGGTTGTTAATGCCAATAAGAGAACCTGTGCACTGATTTGTCATGAGTAGTAGTAAAATATATATACACTTTGGTAGGTGGGACCTTACGTCTCCTCGGGAACCCTTGTCACCCTATTTTGAAGCCCATTCGACCATTTTTCCGCTCTACTCTCTCTTTCTCGTTACTTAGCCATTTTTCTGAAAATGTCCCAATGTGCGCGTTGGCGGACACACCGATTCAAATGTGTGCTGGTGCTTTTATATCGTGACTCTGGTTGACCGCTAATGATTCGATGCCTAGCCAATTTTTAGATCGTGGACTCCCGGATAGGCGGGCTCTATAACCGGGGTCGAATTGTATATGACGCAAGTGTTTGGTGCAAAATGTATATCACGGAAGTGTGGTGTGCAACATGTATATCACAGAACACGGGACATAAGAAATCGATAGCATGAAGTCGTGATGAATTGTAGAGTATGAAAGTTCTGGTTGCAAGATGTATATCGCACACTTGTAGATGACAAAAGTTTTGGGTGCAAGATTTATAATAGCACCAACTTGGGGGTCGGTCAGACTCCCACAAATTGTTGTTGAATACGTATATCATGGAACAGGGGGGCATAAAAATTTGATAGTGCTAAGTCATGACCCTGTGGAGAGATAATTAGCTAAGTGTTGAAAGGAATTGCGGTCGATCGGGCTCATGATGTGACGATATAGGACCAATCAACGAGTTTGAAAAAAGTCAGGTTCAAGTTTAAATATATTTATTTAAATTGTATTTATATTAATGTATCTTAATAGATTATTTGTGGTCGAAATGCAAACCATGTTTGAATATGTGGACGAATTGTAGACCACAAAAGTTTTGGGTGCAAGATGTGTAGGGCAGAACTGTAGATGGCGCAAGTTTTGGGTGCAAGATCTGTAATAGCACCAAGCGGGGGTCGGTTGGGGTCCCGTAAATCGTTGTTGAATAGGTTTTTTGGTTGTGACTGCCAATAAGTGAACATGTGCACTGAGTTGTCACCAGTAAAAGAATAATGAAATTGAATTGAAGATGGAATGAATACCCTCTTCGTGTTACACATTTTGCACTGAAATGTTTCAATATATACAATTTGACAGGCGGGGCCTTACGTCTCCTCGGGAACCCTTGTCACCCTATTTTGAAGCTCACTCAACCGCTTTCTGCAGTTGAAACATACATAAAATATCTTGGTAGGAAATGGATTATCAATTGCAGATTTGAATATATCAGACCTTCTTTTCCCTCTTCTATACTCAACAAAATTCCCATTTGTTTTTCCACTCTACTATATCTTTCTCGTTACTTAGTCGTTTTTCCAAAAATGTCTCAATGTGCATTGGCAGACGCACCCATTCACATTTGCGCTCTTTCCTTTATACCGTGACTCCAACCGACCACTAGCCAATCGATGCCTAGCCACTTTTCTGATTGTGGATTCCCGCGTAGGTGGGTTTTATAACCGAGTCGAATTGTAAATGACACAAGTGTTTGGTGAAAAATTTATATCACGGAAGTGTTGTGTGCAACATGTATATCACGGAACAAGTGGGGCATAATAAATCGATGGCGCTAAGTCACACAAAGCTGTGCACTGATTTTTCACTAGTGAACGCAGAATGAATTTGAATTGAGGATGGAAGGAACACCTTCTTCGTGTTACACATTTTGCACTGAAATGTTCTGATATATACAATTTGACATTCAGGGCCTTATGTGTCCTCAGGAACCCTTTCCACCCGATTTTGAAGCCCGTCCGACCGCTTTCCATGAGCATTTATGTGCCCGCCACCTTTGCACTTATTTCCAAGTATATGCAATAAGTATATAACTTCTCCAGTAACATGCAGAAAAGATCTCGTGAACAAATGGGATATCTATCACAGATGTGAATATATTTAACCTTCTTTTCTTTATTCTATACTTTTATCTTTTATCACATAATTGTTGGGTGAAATATGTATATGACGAAAGTGTTGGGTGCAAGATGTATATAACGGAACACATAGGATAAGAATGTGATAGCACTAAGTTGGGACGTCGCGGTGAGATATTTGGCCAAGTGTTGAAAGGGACGGTCGTTGGTCGGGTTCCCAATGTGAAGATATAGATGGAAATGAGGATTTGATAGTCTGCTAACCGATCAACCCGCGGACAATCCAAGAGCACGAGAAAGTCAAGTTCAAGTTTAAAGGGATTTTGTTTATGTTTATTTAAAATTTATCCATATTAATGTATCTTACTAGATTATTTGTGGTCCAAATGTAAACCATGTTCGAATTTGAATGGTATTTTGTTCTTTTATATCGTGACTCCGACCGACCACTAGCCATTCGATGCCTAGCCACTTTTTAGATCGCAGATTCCCGGGTAGGCGAGCTCTATAACCGGGGTCGAATTGTAAATGATGCAAGTGTTTGGTGAAAAATGTATATCACAGAAGTGTTGCGTGCAACATGTATATAACAGAACAGGGGGGCATAAGAAATCGATAGTGCTAAGTCGCGACAAATTGTAAAGTACAAAATTTTTGGGTGCAGTATGTGTATCACGCACTTGTAGATGACAAAAGTTTTAGGTGCAAGATTTATAATATCGCGAACCTAGGGTTTGGTCAGACTCTCGTAAATCGTTGTTGAATACGTATATCATGAAACAGGGGGCACCCAACGTGAGGGTCGGTCGGGCTCCCGTAAATTTTTGTTGAATACGTTATTTGCTTGTTAATGCGAATAAGAAAAGTTGTGCACTGAGTTGTCTCTAGTGAAAGAAAAATGAATTTGAATTGACGATGGCAGGAACACCTTCTTCATGTTACACATTTTGCACTAAATTTTTTCGATATATACAATTTGACAATCAGGGCCTTACGTCTCATAGGGAACCCTTGCCACCCTATTTTGAAGCACGTTCAACCACTTTCCACGGGTATTTACATGCTTTCCACCTTCGCATTCCTTTCAAAATATATGCAATAAGTATATAACTTATCCAGAAACATGTAGGAAAGATCTTGCGAGAAAATGGGATATCTATCACAAATGTCAATATATTACCATTTTCTATACTTATCTTTTATCACGGAATTGTTGCGTGCAAAGTGTATATGACAGAAGTGTTAGGTGAAAGATGTATATAACGAAACATGTGGGATAAGAATGCGATAGTGCTAATTTGGGACGCTGCGGTGAGATATTTGGCCAAGTTTTGAAAGGGACGGTCGTCAGTCAGGTTCATGATGTGAAGATATAGATGGAAATGAGGATTTGACATTCCGCTAACTGATCAACCTACAGACAATCCAGGAGCCCGAGAAAGTTGGGTTCAAGTTTAAAGGGATTTTGCTTATGTTTATTTAAAATGTATCCATATCAATGTATCTTACCAGATTATTTGTGGTCCAAATGTAAAACATGTTCGAATTTGGATGGTGTTTTGGGCTCGAATTTTTTTGCTCAAACCTACAAGGAACAGAGAAAAAAATATATGACTTTACATTTTGTATATCGAAGAATATTCTAAAATATAGGAAGTTGCAATACATGCACAATATAGAACATGAACATGTACAACGAAATGAGTTAATTTTACAAAGAAATACAAATTCCAAATAAAAACACCAAGCATTGAATATCAGCATAGAACAACCCCAAATATTTATATTTAGATAAATTGGGTCACAAAATACATTTGAGAATATTTCCCAAAAAAAGTTCTCTTCGAATTTGCAAAAAAAAACTATAGTTCAGTACATATTATGTGAAATAAAAAATGTGTTTGCAATAATGACTTCGACTGGGATTGTCACGGACTACAAAGAAAATATGTACAAGAATGAAGTTTGTAGAAAGAAGAAAGTCGGCGATGGAAAACAATGAAAACTGGCAAGAAGAAAGATAAAATTGTCAGATCTGGATTAAAGCTTTGTTAGAATAAGTGGTTGAAGAAAAAAGAATGTAATCAATATCAACTTACGATGATGCTGTCTCATGCCTTGTCATTTCTTTGATGATGTCCTTTTATGGCTATCCTCGGCTTTGACCTTCATTGGTAATCTGGTCGACAACCTTTTTCAACCATTCTTCGATGTATCTCCTCATGGGCGCCACATTCATTTCATGCCGGATTTTTATATTGAAGAGTTCACTTTCCAAGTTCCTTAGATCAATAGACAAGTTGTGCAATGCTTCTTGAATATTTTTGTTTCTAATTGCATAACCGACTAGCCAAGTTTTCATGTCATATTCACCATATTCAAGAATGCCATAGAAATTTTCAAATGATAGTCTTTTATATATACAAACTTGATCATCAAATGCTTGCTTGGTTAAAAACAACAAGTTTAATATCAATTTCTGGTCCTGGACTTCATTGGTGCTGCCAGCTAGATCTAACTTAGTTAGCTTCTTGAATATTTTGTCTCTTTTAGATATGGTCCGGCTACATTCTTGAATGATACCAATCAAGTTCTTTACCTTTTCTTTCCAGCATGCGTTTAGCTGGTCTATTCGATCCAGGGAAGGGAGATCTTCCTGTCTTCTTTTGAATTCCGTCATACCGGTAGCTTCAACACCAAATGGTAAAACTGCATTGAGATAAAAACCTTGCTCGTTCTTGAGATATGTTTGCATATACTCATGAAAAGAATGCGCTCTTGTTCCAAAAGAGACCATATTCTTTGTCATCTCCCAAGCTTTTGTTATTAATTCCATTCTTTTGTTTATATTCTTTTCCACATAGTCTCGGGCCGATGTGAGAAGGCTTGTTGATCCTTTTAACTTTGGCACAAGTGCGGTGGACCCGACCATTTCCAAAGGAGTAGAAAACAGTGGAAGATGCATTAGAGTTGCCTCCAATTCTTTGATTTGCGTCTCTAACATGAGGTTTTTCATTTCAAGGCCACTAACAGAGTTTTCTATAGCATATCTATTTTATTGGTGCATCTTGGATATCTGGGAAGGGCGCATGTTGCGTAGGTTGAACTCTGAACGATATGTCCCTTTCTTATTCTTTACATATCTGTTTTCAATAATCAATTTTTTTTATTCATTGTAAAAAACAACGCTTTGAAATGCAAAAGACTCTTCTTCGTCCAATGTATCTATGCCAAGTATTTCCATCCCAGGATTGTGAGGAGAAGTTCTCTCTAGGCGATCGTCGTCAGGGAACATTTTTTCAATGTCAATTTCTAGTTTCATATCTTTGAGGGAGAGATCATACATATCAATTTCTCCCCTCGATCCCTCCTGTTCTTAGACTATTGTTTTTGGTTTTTTGCCCGCGGGAAGCTTGTGACAACTTTCAATTTTGCCGGAGGGAGGGTTCTTATCTCCTCCTTCTCTTGGATAATTGTGTGTGACTTTGTTACTTGGGTAAGCCGTTGGAGTGCTGCCACGAGATGATGTGGTCTTGGTTGTGGCAGTCGGGGATTGGGCACTTTTTTCACCTGGGCCTTTTCAGTTCTGCTTGTGCGAATCATTGGTACTGGTACAGAGTCCATTTAGGATAGTGTAAGTGAAATACCTGTTGAAGTGGTTCCTGACCATGATATCCCAGATAGGCATAGACATGAATTGTCCTTTCCTTTTTTAATGAAAAAAATGCAACGAGCAGATGTACTCCCTTGTTATTCTAGCAAAAAACATTGTACTAGGTATGTGACATGGAAGGAAGAAAGGATTTTGTTTAGACCCGAAAATCCTTATAATACTATAGTTCTCCATTTCTTCTACTATGCCCTTCCTATCCAGGAAGATTGTTGGTTGGCCAGAAAACCAGGGAAAATACCTTCCAAATATCAATGCTTTAAAAACTGAAACAAAATAATTGAAGACCTTATAAAACTGTTGGCAAGCGTCGTGTCTCCATAATTTCTGGCACGAAAATGTTACTGGGTCAAATTCAGAGTTCAACTTCCTACACATAGATAGTCTAAGAAATGGATAGCAATTCAGCATTATGAAAATTAAATAAGATGACATAAATAATTTCTTCTACCTCATGTATTGCAATAACTGGGAAGAGATTTGAATGGAAACCAGCTTGCGACAATGGAAGATGGTTTGTTTCTTGACCGTAAAATATAAAATATATAGAATCATCCAAGAGATGCCGGTTGCAATTTCTTGTCTCATTGTCCTCGTGCAAATCCATGCAATTTGTCGAAAAATATTTTTACATGCACTAACCTGTAATATGGCCATGTCCTGGGGAGTGAGCGTTGGGTCCTGTAATAACTTCAGAAAGAGGTTTAATTCATTTCCATGCTTCTTTAAGAACTGTTTGCGATTCTTGCCCTTGAAAGTAGGCGTTGGGTCGGGAAATGTTAACATATTTTGAAATACTTTAGGCGATAGGGAGATTTGGAAATGGTCGCCCATTTGGGCAATCTGCTGGTTTGGAATATAGTTCTCGACGTAGCATGTGAGCAAGTCCTTAAAGTAAAAAAAAAAAATGGGGATACAATGTGTCGCTGCAATTTTAGATGTCGAGATAAATTTCATCTGGGCAGAAGTGGATGAGTAGTAGTCATAAGATATGGACCACTGAAAACCCTGGTCCTCGTGCCCAAAAATATTCAGGGTATCTTCACATACATGTTTTCGAGCTGCAGCCATAAGGTGATGAAAACCTTCCTTTTATCCTCATTGTGTTTAAAATGGACACTACAACATCATAATACAATCTCTGGTAAATCTTGGTTCAATGTGTTTTAATGGAAAATGTCCTCGACCTTTTCGCCTTTTAATGCCAATATTTTCAAAGCTAATAAAAGTGTCATCAATTTGCATTGGGAAAGTGTGCAAAGGTGGCAGGGAAATCGAGAAACTATTGAAAAGTGAGGAAAACATTGATAGTTGTGTAATATACCTGGATTTTGACAAAAGCAGATTCAAGTCAGAAGATAATTTGTTAATATTTACTTAAACAAATTTCATATTATTTTGTTTTATTGCTGTTCTCTATGGCCCAAATTAAAACTATGTTCAAATTGGAATGGTGGAGCACCATTTTCTTATGCAAGCAGAGCCTCAAATATGCAAACCTCTAAGGTTCAAAAATTATGTGCACAATACTAAAGAGTGGCATCATTTGAACACCTTTGTAGATGACAACGGGCTAGCACAATATTGAATTCTTCCTATGATGACGTCTTAAAAAACCAAAACAACCATCATTTTTTTGTGAATTCAAGATTGACAGAGGAAACTAATCAGATTTTTTTTTGAACATTTGTGGTGAACTTTCACCAGTAAAATCATAATTAACGTGTATTGGGAAGGGGCGAACGTGGTGGGCATGGAGGAGAATTAAAGATGCTTTGGTACTTTTTTGAACTTGGGAGTCCGTGGTGGAATTGTAGATCACCCAAGTTTTGGATGGAAGATGTATACTCGGAACAAGGGGAATAAGAGTTCAATAACATGTAACGGGGAACCCACGGCGATAAAATTAGCTAAGGAAACGAAATAACTCGTTCGGACTCGTGATGTCAATATATAGATGGATATACAATTTGTGAGTTCGATAAAGAGTGAGGCTTACGAGTTCGAGGAGTCTAGGGTCGAATTTTAGATAACCGAAGTTTTAGATGCAAGATGTTATCCGAACACGAGGCATGGGAGTTCGATAATGCATTGGGGGGGAACCAGTGGCCATAAAATTGACTAACTGTTGAGACGAACTAGGAAAAATATCAACAGATGATGGGAAAAATGAGTCATAAGCTTCGAGTCTGGGTCAAATTGTAGATCACTGAAGTTTCGAGTGCAAGATGTATACCGCACACACAGGGCATGAGAATTCAATGGAGCCTACACAAGAACCCACGACCATAAAATTTGCGAACTATGAAAACGAACAACGGTCTGTCGGACTCGTGATGTAGAGATATAGATGAACATGAAATATGCCACTCTGTCGTCCTGGGAACCCGCGAGCATAGACATGGGACTAAGTATAGAATCAGAAATGGATAATAGAGGGGAAGAAAAAAAAGGGAGAATGACTATGTATAGAAGAGGAAAAAGAAAGTGAGGTAAGAACTGTATGCCACACAATACAGAGAATACAATCGACATGAAATAAAAGTGTTACGTCGGAACACATAAAAAGAAAAAATGGAGTACACATTTATTTACTTCAAGATAGAAGCACAAAAAATATAATTGACATGAAGACAAGTCAATGTACAGGAATATATGGAGTATCCAAGGAGGGAAAAAAAAAAAACAGAGCTGCAAAGCAGTTCAACAAATACAGAGAGAGTAAACGAAAAAACTATTGTATATGGAACACGGGTAGAAAAACGCACCTTTGCCATGATTCTTCTACATTTCTGGTTAGGATTTCTTTGCGGTGTCTAGTTTTCATGTTTTTTTCTATGAACAAAAGAACAAAACAAAACGGACATGAACATAAGTTGACATGTAAAGAAAAAAGCAAGTACTATGTACATAGACTAAATAAAATAGAATAAGAGGAATAGAGTAACAGATAGTGTTAGAAGAATGTACCTTTTTTTTTAGTTCATTCAAGTGTGTGTGTGTGTGTGTGTGTGTGTGTATTTTTTTTATTTTTTTTGTAAAAAAACAGTTGTGACCAAAATCAATTACAAACTAGGGAAAACAAAGAAGTTGGATATCTCAATTTTCTACAACAAGATAGACATATATGCTTCGAAGCATAGAAATATGATTCTGCAATATGCTTGATGTATATTTCATAACTCAAGTGCAACACCAACTGTGTGGTGACTAGACCAGTATGTGTACAAACAGGGAAAACTAAGAAGCTAGATAATTTGTTTTTTTGCAACAAGCTACACAGATATGCTTTGAAACATAGAAATATGAATTTGCAATATGTTTGATGTATATCTCATAATTCAAGTGCAATACCAATTGTATCATGATCAGACTAGTATGTGTCTAAGATGAATATGTTGTATTGAGGAATGGGCACATTTGACCACACATGGTCAATAAACGCGTTTTGCACATGGCTTGTGTTTTCAAAAGAAATCGAAGACTGTATTTGCAGATGTAGTTTTCCAATTCTTTTGTTCTGGCATTATTTTGTAGCATGTCAATATTGAAGTCTCCTATAAGCACAATGGTTTTGTTCAGTTGCAAATGGCTTAATGCATTGGAAAGAACATTTAGTATGTTGGAGAATGTTGCATGGGGAGCAACATACAGATTCAATATTGCAATTTTTGTTCCATGGAAAAATATTTTTGCAACCACCATCTCAACATTCTTTTCTTCAAAATGTTTATGGTCCAAAATTGGTACATGTTTTTTCACCAATATCATCACCCCATGTGTAATGTAATTTGATATGCAATTGTGATTTGGAAATTGTTTGTTTTGCATGCATAATGCCATGTATGTTTCTTGCAAGCACAAAATATCGGATTGCATTGTGTCATAGTCATTGAGTATATCATCCATGTGTGCATGTAAGATGCGTGTGTTAAGCGAGAGAATTGATACAGATGACTTTGTTTGTATGAATTGGTAATCATACTACAGATTCCATTTTGCGGTATTCCTGAGGCATTCCATTTCAATATCAACTCTCTATTTGACTTTGAAATTATCTTTTGTAAGAGGACTTATTAAATACAAGGAGTATATACTTCTGACACGAGACAGTGCTGTGTATACAATTCCATGTATTCGAATTCCAGCAGGCTGAAATGCAACACTATCAAGTGTTAGTCCTTGCGATCTGTGGACTGTATGTGCACATGAAAGTTTAATTGGAAACTGTTTTTGAATCTTTAGTCGACCTGTCTTTGTTGATGTCAATACTGGATTTGATATTTGCAAAATAGGTGTCCAATCACTTGCAGTGTTTGAATTATAGAGATAAGCCAACTTGCTTGCTTATCGCTTGCCTATATGAGGTTCATGGAACTTAATCCAAAGGACATCAAGTTTTTTTGTTTTGGTATAGCCTTTGAGTATTCCATCTGCACCATTGACCAAGCCATCCTGTGAATCATAGTTGCAGGCATATATTTCAACCAACATTTCTAATTCYAGGACAAGCTGCAAAGGTAAAGTGGTTGTATGTTCATGGCATGGCACATTTCCATGGTTGTGTTCTTCCAGGTCAATTGAATTGATGATGATATCATTGCTAGGCATGAGCGATAGCATGTACCTGTTATTCATTGCAACATCYTTATTTGTGTACAACAATTAAGGGAATGTTGGGTATGTTGGTGCAGGTCGCAAGCATCTCGAATTGATATATGTTAATTCATCATATGTTTGGTTTTTTGTTCACATTCTATTTAGAATTGCAATAAATGTTTCATCTATTTGGCGCATTGTAGTATGCAATTCAAAGCATTTAATATTGTCTCTCCATAAGTCATGCGCCACTGTTTTCATGTTAACCGTAGATTGTTCAAATATCAAAGAATCTTGGATTGACTGTGCCTGGTAAAGATCCCCACAGAATATCATGTCAATGTTTCCAAAGTATTCTGTGTGCACATGTTGTATGCTTCTTAGTCAGATGTCAATGGAATACAAGAAGCATCTTCCAATCAAATATTCCTCATCTATAAAGACAAGTTGGCGTTCGTCATAAATCTTAGACAAGGTATATAACATTTCCTTGCTAAGTGGAAGAAACTGTGACTTGTTAAAAGGCATTAAAAATGCATAGTGGACTATTGTTCCACCTGCATTATATGTAGCTTTTCCTATGTATGCAACTATTAGGCCCTTTGGTTTCATAGGATCAAAGGAATTGTTTGAATCATAGATTCGTATAAGAATTTGGAACAATGCTTTCACTGTGAATGTCTTGCCTGTTCCTGCTCCTTCTGTAAGGAACAAGTGCACAGGAGTGTCCATGTTCCATCATTTTTAAGCGCAATGTCCTTTAGAATTGTTTGTTGTTATAGATTCAACAAACGTTTTATTATGTGGTATTCATTATTTTCAATAAGGAGAGGATGTTTTGTGACTTGAAAACCAAGATTGATACGTTTTTCAATGCCACCTGCTCGAGGACGAGTCAAATCAGCTTGCAAGTCATAGGACTCGCAGGGAGTTCTGGTTATTTTTTGGTTTGTGAATGTCTCATCAAGATTGTCAAGGTTTTCTAGCTCATTAACTACAATTTCTAGATCACCCCATGCTTGATTAACATTGTAAGTAAATAGATAGCTTCATTGATTTGCACTATATTCTCATAGGCAACATACGCAGCTTCCCATGTAGAGAAGTTATGTTTTAATGTCTCTTCATTTTCATTGAACGAAACATATAACAACAGTTTTTCTCTACAATAGTTTTCATAGTTAGAATGTTTATTTCTTTTGAAAAACTGTATCACAGAGGGTTTTTTTTCTTTTTGATATGGGCGCACGATTTTTTTTGTAATGTGATACGAATTCTTCTAAGCAGATATGC
This sequence comes from Picea engelmannii, assembly GCA_009831015.1. Classification (NCBI taxonomy): domain Eukaryota; kingdom Viridiplantae; phylum Streptophyta; class Pinopsida; order Pinales; family Pinaceae; genus Picea; species Picea engelmannii. The sequence goes on along the minus strand of ML801718.1, from coordinate 108,147 downwards.
CTAATAGGAGATGGACGTTGGAGGTAATACTCAATAATAGAGTGACATAGTACATCTTCTGAATTGTCAGGCTCTTGTTCTAGCAAACACGGTGGTTTAAGCACAAATGTGTGTTTCTCAAGTGGAGATGTGTTTATGAAGACACATTTTTTTGAACTACAATTGAGGGGCAGGGAAAGTGCAATGTGGACTACTTGTTGAGTAGACATTTGTTGAAGATTAAGCAATGTATTGCCAAGCGCACATATCATTTGTATGGCATCAATATGACTTCTTTCATGTTCTTTGCGTATTCTTCTGAATGCATTTGTCATAGATTTGTCAAACTTTGTCATATATGAGGTACAATATGATGCTGCAGCATATGCATTAAGGACGTATTGTGCATCTGTAATTGCATTCCACATAAATGGCATGTCCTTGGAGAAACTGTTGTTCCAGATAAGGGAAAGTTTTTGTTTAAGGAAAATTGTTGGTTGTTTAAGATTACATTGTATGGCTTGGATGTACTCATCTTCTGATAGATTTATCTTTGTCAAGAAGTCATCAAATCTCATCAACTCGTCAAACTCTCCTTGTTCTAGAAATGCAAACAAGAATTTAGATTTCTCAAGGACAACATTTTCCTCTAAACTAAGTGGCTCTATGATTCTTGTTTCTATCATTGGTGGCACGGGGAAGTTGTATCTGTAATGCGAGTTTTTTCGTTTTCTACAACTTTTTGTATGATAATGTCTATAAAATTTCACAAGTTCTGGATCCAAATGATTTTTGTTTCATGTTGTGTATTTGTCCACAAATTGCTCGATCTGTGAATTGTTGTCAACTCCATAGATTGGTGCACCCTCTATCCACAACAGTGCATGGTCATGTTCATTCCCCCCATTCTGGAATTTAGTCACAAAAAAGTAGTCCGATATTTTTCCGAAAAATGTTTCATCATCACATATCAATTGTCTCAAAGCATTTATTCTATGTCTATAGTAGTGAGTACATGTCACTGAGTATTTTCTTATGAGGTAGTCAATGTCGTTATTTTCCAGTGTATCGGTTTTTTTTTACGTTTCTTGTTCCTATGCAAGTCAGATACCGCAACCAAGAATGTATCCCAACAATGTTCTGCACTTGTAAATGTGATGAAAAATGTTGGTGGGCCCAATTGTCAGATCATTGCAAAAACAATTTTCTTGTTTTGTTGCAAATAGTCAGAGAGATGCAAATGTTTTTGAAATCTATGTATCCAATATCAGATTTCAGGATTTTTTCTAGGTTTACTTTGTACTTGACATCCTTGGCCAACAACTTTCTTCCTTGTAACCGGCCTTTTCTTATTCGGACCCACATGAAAGACAACACTTGCTCTATTATTACGTGTTGTTTTGAAAAGAAAATTTGTTATGTGACAGGAGAAGTCACCGCTTGAATGTAGCATCTCCCATCGAAGTATTTTATGGTAACTGAATCATTTTGCAATGTCAGTGGGACGTGGATCTCCATAGAAGAGTGTTGGGAAGTTCATTTCCTCAGCGAATTTTTCCTTGAATATTCCAAGTGGAAGTTGCCCCTCAACATGTGCAATTTCGACAATCTTGTCTTGCAAGTCACGAATGCACTATGAATCAGTGATTCCATGCACCGATGTCTCAGCAGGTGTTTCATTCTCTGATTCATCACTTGTACTAAATTCACTAGCAGTTTTGAGAGTCTCTGTAGAGTTGTAGTCCTCTTCTCCAAGAACAATGTTCCAGTTCTCATTTATACAAATGTTCTGTACTTTGTACAGGGCCCTGGAACATAATTATTTTAATGCTTTCATAATAGCATGCACACACACTTTGCCTGTCTGATACACATTTTTGTATTTCAAGCATCTTTTGAGAGCCACAACAATTGTCATTGTATCGCTAATGAATTGTGGCAAGGATTTTTGCACAACATCTAGTTGAATAGGCACATTAATAATTGATCATATTAAACCCATCTGGGGTCGTTTATAGCCCCAGGGCTTGATTTGTGTAAATTCAATTCACAGAGACACAAGTCTCTCTTCAAGTTCCGTAAGTGAACTTACATTTGGTAGTGATGTATTACATCTTATTTGGTCAGAGGTTGCAAATTGTGGCAGTTTTCCATTTTCAAGTGACCGTTTGCATGGAAGACAAATTTTTCCACTGGAAAATGTTTTATCATGTGCTGTCAAACGAAGGTATTTTGCTTCCAAATCAGGCATGAAAGACTTATTGTTTTTTGCGAAATTCAATTGATCGCAAATTGCACATGCAATGGAAGGAGTTTATTTGATTCATTTCATGTAGGTCTATCTTGCATCTTTCTTCCGCAGGGAAGTATGGGTAGAAAGTGTTTGCTAGTTTTCATTGGTAGTAGTGCATGGTGTTGCTTCTATCCCAAGAAATGTGATTTTTTCCTCTCGGAAAGTTGCATGACCATTGTGGGATATGTGACCGTACCTGTTTCTATTTTGTTGTACATGAACAAATTTTTTTAGATTGTGATATGTCAGTTTCTCTCTAGAAAGAAGCATAGAAATGTATTTTTTTCTTTCTTGTATGACCTTTTTAAAGTTGTGGTAACTTAGTCTACATTTCTTGTTCAAGGCTAGGATGACCTCATGGTAGTTGTGATGAATTTCACTCCGATTAAATAGCATGCAACGTTTATGCACATTCCATGTGGTTTGGATGGCATTGACATTGGACCCTGGAACGACAATATTTCATATACCACCAATGCTTTTTTTTCTCTCACGTATGAAATTTTTCAGGTTGTGATAACTTAGTCTACGTTTTTTGTTTAAGCCCTGTATGGCCTCATCACAACTGGGAAAAATTTCACGCGTGACCTTTTTCAAGTTGTGATAACTTAGCCTATATTTTTTGTTTAAGCCTTGTATGGCCTTATCACAACTAGGAGGAGTTTCATTCTCATTAAAAATAATGCCACACGTATGCATATTCGATGCGTTTTGGGTGGCATGGAAATTGAACCCTGAACCAGTGATATGTCCAAGCAAAGGTTGATAATGGATATGTGTCGTATTTGTTTTTAACGAGAGGATGTCAATTGTTCGATCATAATTTGAATCAATAGACCAGGAATGGACAGTGCCATCTGGCAGGGCTGATCAGACCTGGATATTTACTCTGAATATGATAGATAGTCATTGCAAACATAATCTGCCACCCTCCATGTTTACAAGGTATTCTTGCCAGCTTCCAATTGCCGACATATTTTCTAGGAGATATGGCAAAAGGTGTCGATGCAAGCAGCTAAAATCCTGTTGGTTTCCACCTATAATTGCATTGCAAAAGGACTGTACAGTGTAAAGTTGCAGTGACTGCACATCAAACTCTGCTGCTACTAAACAACAAATTGCATTGAACAAACTATCTCCGCAGCTAGATACAATAGTTGTTACTATCTGCAAACCATGGTAGTCTATGCGATGCATAATCCATTTCCACTGCGATTCAAGGTCTTTGCAAATGAGGGACAAGTAAATATGAGGTCCTCCAAGATTGCATATGGACAATTTTTTTCTATAGAAGTGGTTCATAATGACCATTGACAGGATTGGCATCATGGAACAAGATGCAAAGTGGATTGCTAGATGCAGTTTTGTTGAATAGTAGATATCTTGTTTTTCTTGTCAATGACCATATTCCAATTGATATATTGAGCCACTTAGACAACCACCATATACAAAATGTATCTCCCCAAAGTCCTCTCACATGTGCAGTCAGAATTGGAGATGCATACAACTACATCCTTGAAAAATACGTAGCGACATCATGTATTCCATGCAACTGCTGAAGAAAATCAAATTCCAATTCGTATTCATACGAATCCAATGCCTCAATGTCGCCATTTTTTAAACAACCCAAGAAATAATCTATCAACCCATTGCGCAAGTCGGTCGAGGAATAACAGAAATGCAGTAGAACCTGAAATGCATCGAAAAATAAATCTCCTATAGTATATGAGAATGCATCCAGTCTAAAAATCCCATTGAAATGCAACACCTCGTCAATGCTGTCATGTATGAGGTCCTCCAAGATTGCATATGGATTTTTTTTTTCTATAGTAGTGGTTCATAATGACCATTGATAGGATTGGCATCATGGAACAAGATGCAAAGTGGATTGCTAGATGCAATTTTGTTAAATAGTAGATATCTTGTTTTTCTTATCAATGACCATATTCCAATTGATATATTGAGCCACTTAGACAACCACCATATACAAAATGTATCTCCCCAAAGTCCCCTCACATGTGCAGTCAGAATTGGAGATGCAGACAACTACATCTTTGAAAAATATGTAGCGACATCAGGTATTCCATACAACTGCCGAAGAAAATCAGATTCCAATTCGTATTCATACGAATCTAATGCCTCAATGTCGCCATTTTTTAAACAACCCAAGAAATAATCTATCAACCCATTGCGCAAGTCGGTCGAGGAATAACGGAAATGCAGTAGAACCTGAAATGCATCTAAAAATAAATCTCCTACAGTATATGAGAATGCATCCAGTCTAAAAATCCCATTGCAATGCAACACCTCGTCAATGTTTTCATGTATAATGGAGTGTATTACTTGTTTCATCTCTTAAACTGTGATTTTCAAGTTGTTTCTTAACTATTTTCAGTTTGTATGAAAAACAGAGAAAAGGGGAAAAAAGAATAAAACAAAAACAAAAAAGACAAATAGAAAACTACAAGCGCGGAACTGCGTACCAATCTCGGTATGTATCCTTCAATGTTCTTCTTGTTAAATTCAATTCCCCCTAGTCACCACAACAGATTACAAGAAAACAAACCTATTGAACAATGAACCAAACAGAAGAAACAATGCAAATAAATAACACTATAATTTTGTTGAGCACAAAGACTGATTTGAACCTATTCATGGTGTGCATCCTACAAGCTTCTCAGAGGCAGAAGATGTTCTGCAAAATAGAAAGGAGAGGAAAAAGGCAATAGGTGGACTAATTTTTTTGACCCACAGAATAAAAGCATTCCCTGCCAGTACACCCCGACGGATGGTTCCCCCTTGTGACAACTCCGAATTCGTTTTCTAAACCCCTTTGCATTACAATTTTTGTAATAGCTATGGCACAATATCTAGGACATGGCAGTTGGCATATGAAGACGCATGGTTTCCAGGAACAGAAAATAAGACCACATATAAAGATGTTCTGCAACATAATTTTGAGGCAGGGACACCTACCATTGAAAAATATTGCCTGCAAGGTGCAAAACACCAAGTAGAAAAAAAGGAATAGCAATGAAATGATGGCACGAAAACTTACCTGTAAACGAGGGATGAAAAGAGCTCAGCCCCAAAACTTGCAAACCGCAACAATAGGTCCAACAACTTGCAAAGTTGAAGAACAACAAACCAGTGAACAACCACGAAGAGGTCCAACTGCAACTGGAGGACCTCAACTTTGCAAAGTTGAATCAAACAAGAACAAGAAGCATGGAACAAACCAATGAACAAGCATCAACCACTGAACCAACGATGCTGATGGAGAACAATTTTGCACAATTTCACTGCAAACAACACCATCAAAAAAATGGAACGAAACTGTATTGCAACACATCTGTACAATAAAAATTTAAGGCTGCGAGACCTTTTAGGTAAACACTTAAGATTGTTAGAACCATCGAAGGGCGTCGCCCCTGTGCAAACATTTAAGAAAGAATGCAGCGTGGCAGACCTGTTTACGTATGCAACAATGACAAAGACTCTCGAAGCACGCAACAATAAAGAAAAAATCACACATAGTAATAGCAATAAAAAAATAAAAATATTAATAATATTAACAACAGTTCGAACAATGGAGACTATGGTAAAAAAGAAAAATTGAGTGAGACAACAAAGTAATATGAAAAGTGACTATCCATGTGCAATAAGACCTCAAATCTATTAGTACAAACTTTGGATAGCTAAACATTTCAATACGAATAATACAAATTAAGAAAAGAACCGTACATGATAAAACTTTGGATATGGCAACATATAATTCATTGGGAATAGCGAAGCAGACAATAAGACCTTAAATCTATCATCCAATCAGATCATGACATATATGGGGTTTTTTAATATATAAAAAATAATTCTTTTACTTCTGTAGTTCGAACATTAGAAAGTATGCACAAATTTGTAGTCAAACCACAAAGTAATTTGAAGTCAACGAATTATCGATCGCTATAGTCCCTCTACGCCTTCGACAGGGACTAATAACCTATATTCCAATATATATATATATATATATATATATATATATATATATATATATATACAACTCGTATTACTTTAAAGGTTTGAATAAACCTGTAAATTCTAAATTAACAGCCATGATTTTAATGGATTGAAAGCTGCGAGATTTAACAGAAACTGTAGTTGGTTTATTTGAGCAACTTATCCTACATGTTCCTGTAAGCATTTTAAATTCCATTCAACAATTTTCAGTGCTTTGTTGCCTCTTCATTGATCACCACTTGTTCCATTATATTCCCATATGCCCATTTTCCGCCATATAGCCTAAAAAGATGAAACACAAACATTCTGGACACAAACATCATGCACAGAACTGCCAAGAATGCATTAATCATTCAAGCTCCATATTTGAAGCAATATGCCCTGAAAAACATACATACTTTGATCCACTGAAATTCATAAAGACCCTGCTTTGAAATATATGTTGTTTCTGCAGTCGATGATGCTTCAACGAATATAACATAGGCCATGGCCTTCTCATTGCATAAACTTCATAATAAGAAAACATAATACGGCTGGATATTGTTAATGAAAATAGTAGAAGCAAGAAAATTCAGAGAATTTTCCCATTATAGTATGGTGAACAACATATTTTATTGTATGTCCAACTAAAAGAAAAGATAAAAAAAATTATTTTACCCTTATAATATCTTCCCCTCCCCTCCCTGGGTGCAAATATAATGAAATGGTTTTAGATTCATACATGATCACAACAAAATATGGTCCACGCCAATGCCTTGTTCAACAGGATATGTCGCATATATAGACTCACAAAGCATCTCAACCCTTGCAGAAGAGAGTATACTGCAATAATTCCATCTACAATGACTAAGAATCTGGATTAAAAACAACGAACCCATGTCAGATATCATCTACCCTGTTCGACACTGTTTCTAAATATACCACCGCATTTCAGGAAACCAATAAAAGTAGGTTTTTTACAGGTACTACAGAAACGAAATAATATAAATACAGGGATACACAGATAATAAGATGATGATAAAGATGAGGAGTGAAATTGACGAGTGAAATGCAGTTGTTTGTCTCTCGTTGATACAATGAATGGTTACCTCTCTTGATACAACGAATATTTAGCAGTAATGACTGCCCCTGCTACTCACCCCTGTTTTATAGTGTGCCGAGAGCTGTAACAAAGTCGGCGAGTTGGGGCTCATCATTTACATTGAATGGTCAAGCTGGAGACATATCAAAGGGGTCTGCAAGATAAGGCGTAAGCTAAAACCCAAACACATCTTGCTACCGACCCTGAGCAAGATACCAATCGCCAATTCAAATTTCAACTCGCCTTTGGAGCTCGCCTCTTTACAAGTCCAAATTTTTCAATGGATATGCATGGATCCATGGCGCATGGCATGGCAGTTGGATGGCTAACTATGCCATGCATTACAACTCATTGTCATCGAGCACTGGGATTGCTCATATTTCGAGGGACGACATAGGCTTGTGTCACGGTAACGACGTTTGGGCGAGTGGAGTCGGTAGTCGACCGAAACTCTGACATGATCGACGACGGGAGTCCGGACATAGAAAACAACTGCCGAAAAAAACGTTTGGGTTTTAGCTTACACCCTTCTACAAATACTATTCATTCCCCACTCCCAATGCACCAACATGTGACAAACTTCTCAACATTTTTTAAGTGCGAGAATTATAAAAAGTTTTTATATATTTAGAATTTTGATTGGATTTATTTTAGATAATCTACTCTATATTTAAAATTGGACAAAACCTAAAAGTTATCCCAACATAAAGAGATATATTAGAATTATACAAAATTTTAAGAAAATTATGTTATCATACATAATAAACTTTGTCCATATTTAAAAAAAAAAAAAATCATTTACAAGAAAATTATCTTACTCCCCTTTTTTTTCATAATTGTCATGTGCCCACTAATAATTGCAAAACGAAATACACTGAGCATAAGCTTGCATCTATACTGTTATTGTAGATTCTACTGTTATTGTATATTTAACAAACTTGATAAAGTCACATGGCTTTCAATGGCAGTTATGGAATTTGACAAGGAAAAGGGGATTTCGCTGGCCAAATACAATTAGTGTTTATAACATACTGTAAAAAAAAGTAATTTGTTAAATAATTTTAAGTATACTATTAAAATCGAATTCCAACCTTACTCAATGGAACCCACTTATAACTTCCCACAAATATCTGAAACGTTTGTGAGTTGTGGTTATTAATCCTTATAAAATTTAACCTAGAGAAAGTAATTTTAAATTTCAATTTCTATGTATAATTTTGATAAATATGTATAATTTTGATAAAAGTTAAAAAATATGAATTATAAATGAAAATGATAGAAGTATTTTAAACGTTCTACAAATAAATTTTAATTTTAATTTTTACTCATATTTGTTACATAATTATCATATGTATGCAGATACCATGCAATGACATCCCTATGCCAAATGCAACAAAGAAGTTGAATGTACAAGGGTTGATTGTAGAAGTGAGACATGCTCTCCTTCTCAACATTCTTGCTTCCCAACAACCATCTTTAAATCCATGTTCTGTGAAGTTATCAAAGCATTTATAAACTCCAAGGAAACACGACGAGTTGAATCTTTTCAATGGCATCAAGGAGAGCTAAATCTTCTATGATTTTTTATGAGACAACCTCTAAAATTGAAAATAAAAATGATAGGAATTTTGTTAAAATTTGTAGTTAGATTTAATTACACAAGTTGGTTATGTGCTTAACATATATTATTTTTGTAGTTATATAAAAAATATTTTTGTAGTTATATAAAAATGTTAGAATTTTTGTTAAAGATTGTAATTTGATTTAATTGATGAATTTTGATTGCAAAATTTCATTTTAAAGATTTAATTTAATTTAATTTAATTTAATGTGATTCAAATAATCAAAATATTTTAAAAATAAATAAAATAGAACATTACCTAAAACGAAATTATAAAAAAAATTAGAAGTCAAATAATGAATTGGTAGGTTCATGGTAATGACCCTTGTACATTTGCAAAGATTTATGTAGGAAAGGTTTGATTCGATTTCCCAAGTGCTTATTTTTTTCCATTACACGATTGATCTATGATTCAAAGATCAGAGTCTTATTCTTCATATTGTTAATATGAATTAAAAGAAGTGAGTTAGGGAATAATTTGCATTTTCTTAATCCGAGTTGGATTTTCCCACAAAAAAAGGGTTATCACATCCAATTATTTGTGGTTAACCTTACAAATATTCTTGGCTTCTTAAATCTCATGTAGATAATATAAAATTGTTTCAATAAATAATTGATTCCTTAGAAAACCTATAAAGAAGTAAATAAGAGATTTAACAATGCGAGATTGAGATGCTTGAGTTTTAGTGGTAAAATCCCCAGGTGTAAAACCTCTATGCTTAAAGATGCAATTTTTGCATGGTATTAGAGACAACATGGGCTTAATCTCTCTCATAAGGAGGCCTGTGGATTTTTTTTGCAGGTTATGCATTTGCCCGTGGAAGTTTTTGTCAAGAAGGACATCATTGTAGTTTCATGAAGGCGTGATAAATAGTAGGTGGTGGAGGGAGAGTATCTATTTGAGTTAGTTTATGCTCGTAATGGTGCTTGATCTTGGATATAATCAATGTCTAATTTGTGTGGATTGAGTGGTGCATGTATGTGATTTTTAATCGTGTTATATGTTAGAATTGCAAATGCGGAAAACACAATTCACATATGATATTTAACAATGATACATATAAAAAACACAAGGATTTCACGTGGTTCACCGAAACGTTGGGTTACGTCCACCAAGCATAGGCATCGATTGTCTTATTATTCAGATCATGGAGATTACAACAGACTTGCAAGTTCTCACTCTGTCTCTCTCACTGCCTCTACGGGCTTACATGTATTTATATACATTTACACAAGAAACTGATTATTAAATGCAATCCCTATCCGTATTCTAACTTGGTCTATTTAGTTGTAACCAACACAGAATAATAGGATCCAAATCCATCCTTTGAGGAATTCATTGTCACCAAATCCCAACAATCTCCACCCTGACAACAATTAACCTGATACCTTTCTCCTTCCTTTTGTTCATCACCTTTTCTGCAAGCCAAGAGAAGCCAAGCACCACTGCAACTTCTCTGATAAAACTGGTTTCGTGATCTCGCCTGTGTGACTTGCACGAGTTTGGATTTCCTGAGGGGTCACTCCACCTCCAACATGTTTTTCACAACTGTGTTGTGAGACATATTTAGTGATAGATCTCCTCCTATCCAAAACACCTGTAAAATATACATTACAATTGTCACAGACTATCTCAGTGTAACCATTATAGGTGACATATGTGCTTCTCAAACGCTGAAGCACCCATTTCACTGCAACACCTGAATCTGTCACGTATCTGACAACATCATTAGCATGTGAAACATCTGGCCTTAACCATTTCATCACATACAACAGACCTCCTACTGAACTTACACGAGCCATAACCTTTTCTTCTTTATAGAAAAGACCTATGTTTGAAGAAAACTTATAATGGAAAGCAACAGGGATAAAAATTGGTTTCACAATATTCATAATGAATTCCAACCACAACTTACCATTACCATCCCTATGTACTTCCATGCCCATAATTTGTTTTGCTTCTCCTTGATCTCTCATCTGAATTGTCCTGCCCACCCGAGTCATTTTCTTACTGATTTTATTCATGCTTCGGCTTGCATCGAGCATATCATCAAAAAATAACATAAAGATTGTGAATGTACTATAAACTATATAGTCATTCCTACTCTTTGAAAAATTATGACTCACTATGAAGGATTCAAACATCTTGTATATTTGTCTGGCTACCAATAGGCCATACAATGAATTATCTAGCATGCAAACAAATTTATCGTTGCGATATTGAATGAACCCTTTTGGTTGTTCCATACATATTATATCTTTGTCAATGATGACCTTGTGAGAAGTAGGATCCCACACACAACATCCCTTTATACCACCATCATAACTTGTAGAGATATAAAACAAGCAGGAATTCAAAAAAAAAGATTTTAAGTCTGGAAATGATTTACCGCTTACCACTACCTGTAATTATTTCTTTCTCTTATGAGCTTGATGCTTCTGCCATAAACAATAAGATACATCTGTCACTCCAGATGCCACTTCAGTACTCCCTTCTAGCTTATAAAGGTTATCAAACTTTGTTGCCTTCATCACTACTAAACTACCTTTCGACAATGTGAGTGCTCTACCTTGACCTGTATACTTATATCCACAAGAATCCAACACTCCTAATGAAATCAAATTTGATTTAATATCAGGTACATATATAACATATGTTAATTCCCTAACAATACCATCAAACATCTTGATTCTAATACTGCCAACCCGAACAATTTTACAGGGAATACCATTCCCCATAAACACTACACCCTCATCAACGGATTGATAAGAAATGAACCAATTTCTATGTGAGCACATGTGGTGGGAGGCACCTGAATCTAACTGCCATTCTTCTTGATATTGTGAATTACTAGAAATGGATAAAACTTGATAAGTCATACCTGAATTTGTTATAGCCAAATTTGCTTCCTTCATAGAGTTTTCCTCAGATTCCTTTCTTTTCCAACAATATTTCTTGAGATGTCCTATTTTGCCACAATACCAACATTTTTCTTTACCCTTTCTGTGTCTTGACTTAGATCGAGAAACAATTCTATCATTATGCTCTTTAGTTTGACCTCTGACCAGCATTGCCTCTGAAGTTGAGGTTTCTTGACTAGATTTTCTCCTCATCTCCTTGGCCAACAAAGCTCCCACAATAGAGTCATAATCTAAAACATCTATTGAGCTAAAGCTAATAGAGGTGACTAGATTATCCCAAGACTCATGCAATGAACACAATAGTGTAATAACCTTATCCTCATCTTCAAATTTAACTTCCATACTAGTCACTTGAACTATAAGGGTATTGAAGGTATTTAAATGGAAAGCAACTTTTGTACCTTCTTTCATCTGCAAACTATACACCTGTCTCTTCAAGTAGATTCTGCTCATCAAGGACTTCATCATATATAGACTTTCCAACTTGCTCCATAAGCCTCATGTTGTATCCTCTCCTATGATATTAAATAGAACATCATCCGCCAGACATAAATGAATGGTACTAAGAGCTTTTGCATCCAAATCTTCCCATTCTTCATTCGTCATGGATGTTGGTTTCTTTGACTTGCCTGCCAATGCTTTTTGCAACCTATTGAGAACTCAACACACCCTAAAAGTCTACGTCAAATTTCACTTTTTGGGTACCACTTGATCTCTTGTGAATGTCTAATTCGATCTTAGTATGAAAATGTTGCCTTTGCTCATCTTATGTTTTTCATTTTAAGTCTTTCAAAGTTGTTAGGGCAAGCGAAAATCATCATGAATTAACAAAGACTAACATTTGATTAAAGAACCGACAACCGAAATTTCTCCCCGACGCGCTAAAGGAATTCGGCATTGAGAAGGATTAGAGATGACAAGTTTTGCCTGAGAGGACCAAAATAGTCGAGCCCCGACCTCTATCGGCGTCGACAGATGACAATCTTAATTACACAACAGGCGCTATGCAAGAATGTTGCCAATGATCGACCCTCGTCGGTGTCAGGAATTTTTGAAGAGTGTAAGCGTCGCGCGAATAAAGGAAGGATATCGCCTATCACTGACTTCCGAAATGTTTTCAGCATCGGGATTTTCGAAGGATGATAAACCCTGAAGAAACTATGTGTTGATTTTTGAACACAGATTCCTGATACTCATTGGCGTCAACGGTCATAATATCTAGCTCAATTTAGCGCGATCGATGTAAACAAAGCCTCGAGTGTAACCCTTACCCACGAGCTGCGTTCTAGGTTTTCTTTTAATAAGCCCCAAGTTAGTAACGCCACATCGACATCATTCGACACCGGAAGTTTCTAAAGGAAAATATCAATGAAATTACAAAATAACTTAGGACAACGGTAATTACAAAATAATATAATTACGAGAAGCTTGAATAAGAACACAGTAGATTTATGCGCAAAGAGGAAACACGATGCTTTCAACTGCTATGACTAGAACTTGTTCAGGAAAAACATTTTCGAAATTTCATATATTAAGGTTATCGTTGGGCTTAGGTTACATACAAAAAACACTACCAACACCTTGGCCAACTGACCCAGTTACATTGAGAATGTGAAAATTCTCACAACAAACAGGGAAAATGATCAAAACATACGTTACTTCTAAGAATACAAAGCAAGGGTCCACCCATCATGTATCTCCTGCACACGGACCTTCTCCCGGACTACTCAGTGCGCCTTGCAATTTTCTTATGTTCTCCTCCTCCATCATCCTCTGCGTTTCGTGCGGCTGGACAATCGTATAATGTTCTTCTCGAAGCTGCCTCTTGAGCCAATTTGTTCTTCCTTCGTGACCTGGTGGTGTTGATACCTCCTGGTTCTGCGCCCCCAATTGTCTCCACAATTCTCTATTTTCTTGATGATGTTTGGCTATGGCAAGTTGTGCCTGCTCCAGCTGTTGATTGGGGTTTTCAACGTTAGAACCTGATACCCCTATCCTTTGCATTCGGCTCCCACTTCCTCGACTGGTAGTCCTGACAGGCTCTAGTCGGGTAGCATGCATCATGAACTCCTTGCGGCCGGGTGTGCACTCAGCTCAGTCAAGATGTGGCGTCCTCCTACTTCCTTATTTTTTCGAGGCCCACCCCTTCTCCGTTGTGTCATCTTTTGAGAGGGTGTGGCCTCCAACCTGTGTCCTTTAGACGAAATTTTCTCCACTTCGACCTCCTCTTGAGGCTCTGGCATCATTTTAGAGTAGAGGTAAGGACCTCCTTTTGAAATCTCGGAGACACTCGATGACAATAAGAAAGAGTCCCAGGCATGTTGGGGTTCAGACCTGACACTCCAGCTGCCTCGTGCACCCCATCTCGTGTTTTGATGGGATCCCATGGAGCAACAACATGTGCGTGGTTAGACATCTGTGACTGGATGAAGGGCCACGACACAGGATCTGATAGAATTGGACTCACAAGACCAGTGCCTACTTGTATACAAACTCGGCAGATGCGTAGAACCCGCACAGAAAATCTAAGATTTATAGCAGAGCGGAGAAGCGAGACAGAACGTGCCAAGGAATACTCATACATTACGATGGGATGTTTTGAAGAATTAATGCGTCATGTCTGCACGACAGATATGATATAGGATGTGTGAAACACAGTCGATAAGAGTTGTAGAGAATATACGGTACAATAATTTCCAATCTCTTGAATCTTCCCAGCCTCCACTATTGGCGAATGATGGTTGACACACTTGGTGATACGGCCTCTGTGGTAACAACTTGCCTCGACCTGGGGTGTTTAATGACTTCCTTTATTACTGCATTTGACCTTTTGGGAGTTGACGCACACTTTCGGCACATGTTCAACTATGGCATCCTTTCTAAACCCCAAGGGGAAATCGGCCTCTGGAATGGCTTCAACGCTCGTATATGCCGTACTTGATCTTCCATGCTATGGTGCACGGATGTAACTCATCCAAACTGAAGGGGAGCGGTGACACGGACAAAGACGCTATAGGTCATTCAAAAAATCTACTGGGATCACGTAAGTATTTAACAATCGGGACTAGCAAGCTATACAAGTACGCATCAGTTGGCTTTTTTCGCTTACATCTTCCTATGCTTTGCCTGATAAAGTAATTTCTAAACGATGTCAATCCCGATTGCAGGAAATTTATCTCTGACTACCGAACAAAGTTTGCTCCGTAACCTCGCCAAGGAACCCGAAGGAATCATTGGGGTAAGATCAACGAGGCAGTGAAGGATATCAGACTCCTCGATTTCGGCACCCCCGACAACTTTGTCTACTTGTGAGACATAGTCGAGTCGCATGCCAAGCAAGATTCACTGTGGGATGAAGAGATCGTGAAGATGACTGACATGGTACAAGGGCAAGTACAACAATTTATGGACCATCCAATTAAATCTCAAACTGTGCTACATCAGTTCAAATCCAGTCTGGAGAAGTACCAGACACATGTGATGGACATCAGAGGGATACATGCAGCGTCGATGGAGCAGCACATGTTCCCATGGGCTCAAACCTGCGACGATCTATTTATCAGTTGGTCCGAGTATGAGAAAAGTCATCCTTTCTGAGAACTATCTTGAGTTGACTATTAAAGAAAATGTTAGAAGATGACGCCACGTGGCATATTTTTCTTTGCTTAAACTACACTTAGACGTTGTTTTCAGTTGAACTTTAGATTATAAATAAAGACATTGACCAATTAGTTAAGGGTTGATGGTTGTTGCAAGAACTCTTTCTTTCTGGTTGTTAAGAATTATTTTGAAGCTGCTTTTGAGAAGTCCTTCTGGACCAAAGAGAAGTTATTTTCATCAACTACATGTGTGATTGGACGTGGAGAATAACTATTTCCTATCCTGTTTCATGAATGATGTTGTAATGAGTAAGAGCAATTAATTTTTTTGTCAAGTTATCTGGTGCAATGTTTTGTTGTTCTTTGCTTTAATGATGAAGATGAATCATTGTGTTATTATGTGATGAAAGGTTCTGGTAGATGAATTATTTTGCTTGCCATTATCTCATTGCATATGTGATTTCTTTGTGGTAGTTAGTATCTCAGAGAGTAATTGGATGCTCACATGGTTAATGTATTAGTACTAGGCCCGTGGTATAAAATTGTTGTCTGCATGCTTGAGCAGTGGGTTATCCCAAGTTCAAACTCTTCCCCTTAGTTAAGCTTAATTCCATTTTTGTTGCCAAGTTGGTTTATACCAGCTTACATTTCATATCGGTCCCACCCAAGAGAAAATATACAAAAGAGAATATCCAAACTGAAGGAAGAGCCTTCACAATAAAACGTAAAGCCCGTCGATAATTTGGCTGGATCGCAAGATCTGGAGAATCATTCCACCATTAAATGTTGCAGAGTCTAATTGGGCTTTGGTGGCGGGTTTGGTTCCTACTATTGAGTCAAGGGGTTCAAGACCCATCAACAGAATTGGCACTAGAAGGAGGGTTTGAGAATGAATGGTTGGATATATATTTTAAAGAGTATTTCAAATAGCCTATAGATTCAAAACAACCCATAAATCCCACACACGTTGAGTACTCCTAGAACAAGTAACTCACCCCAGCTTGAGGAAGAACCTTTTCACCCTGAAGTACCTTACGCTCTTCCT
The DNA here is from genome assembly GCA_009831015.1 of Picea engelmannii. NCBI lineage: Eukaryota > Viridiplantae > Streptophyta > Pinopsida > Pinales > Pinaceae > Picea > Picea engelmannii. The sequence goes on along the minus strand of ML801718.1, from coordinate 91,593 downwards.
CACGAGGAATTAAATCAATTCAGAAGAATCACAAGAGCCTACGCTCGACAAATCGATGCGTTGTCCTTAGCTCCCATACTCCCTCGAAGAAAACAACAAAGAAGACTAGTGGTTAGTAATCCCGACGAGGTTTTCGTACACTCGGTAGAAGACTGAATATATTTCACGATTATCGAAATCCAAGAACCTCTTGATTTGATACCCGAAACGCCAGTCGACGACGTCTCTGAACCAAACGATTTCTCAGAAGAAGAGGAGTTTAACTCAGAGTTTGCAGATATGGAAGGCAACAATGACCATAATGATGAAAGGGGGAACCTGCCTCTGAAAAATCAACCCTGGTTAGCCAGAGACGCTTTGGCCCTCCCAGGACCCGTTCATAACCTTCCCTGTCATCCAGAGAAGTTTCTACAAAAGTTCGATCCCGAAGCTTCTAGATTGCCTGAAGATCATATCAATAAATTTATGCTAGCAACCGGGCTTATGAACTTCCAACATGAAGACGTAGTATGCATACTTTTCCCCTATACGTTTGAAAATTATGCTTCCATGTGGTATTTCAACCTGCCGATAGGATCTATAACTAGCTGGACGAAGTTCCAGAAAGATTTTCTAGACAAAATTACCGAAGAAAATACTATGGGAGCCCTGATGGCCAAGTAGTTTTCCGCCACCGTGAGTTCGAAAGAAAGGGTCAAAGACTTCAACCAAATATTCATGACTATCTTGAACAATTTCCAGCCTGAAGCTAATCCAACTTAGGAATTGCAAATCGAATTTTACGCTAACGCTCTCCCAACTTCCATTTCCATGTTCGTAAAAAAGGCTGCTAAACGAACCCTAGATGAAAATTTTGAAGAAGCCAAAACGATAGAATTCTAGATGAAAGGGTGTAAAGAAGGCCAATTTTCATTAGTTAAGAAAGAAGCTCAACCTCCCTGCAGGAGAGGATTTCTTTTGACTAGACCGTCGGGGAAACAAGCAGAACAAACTCCCAAAAACGGTAATGGAGAAATAGAATATCTACAATGCATGGTTAAGAAACTATCAAACAAGATCATAGACATCAAGAGAAAAACATGGGAAGGAAACCAAGTTTAGAGGCCCTACAAGCCTTTCTTTAAAAGGAACCTACCGTTCAAGGCGATTGAACCTCCCCCAGCCAACTTAAATATCGATCTAGGGAATGTGGCATATGATTCTTTCTGTACGTATCATTAGGAAAACCACTCCGAAAGAGATTTCCCTCAATGGGTGCATGCCATGAATTTGATGGCCAATTGATTTCTATACGAAGTCTCCCTAACTGAACGATCAAGCAGTTCATTTATAAATATTTCTATCCCGGAAGAGATTGGTCCACCACAAGATACAACCATGATGATATGAGATCTCGACCTGATCATCCCTTCCGACGACTTGTTTGAGTCTCAAGAACCACCCGTCAAGGTATCAGTGGTGCAGACGCACAGTAAAGGTCCACCTATCTCAAAAGACATCACTGCTACCCAAAATTTGAGAGATAAGACATCCCTCGATCCCCCGAAAACACATTTTTCTCCCATTAGGAAACCTATAAGCATTCATACCCAAGAATCGCCCAAACTTGATTACAACGTAGTTGAAGATTTGAAGAAGTTAAGGGCGAACATATCAGTCATGGACATGTGCAGGATCCCTCAGTAGAATGACTCCCTTCTACAAGATTTGAACTCAGTAGAAGACCCTACGACTAGTAGTGGTCAGGAAAGATATATAACTCCCATAGACCTAGTAAATAAACCAACCATGAATACCTGTTCGGAAGATAAGAAAGGGAAGCCTTTTGTCCCACCTTTCCTCTTAACGTTCGAAGTTTTCAAAAAGAATCTCCATAATTGTTTGGTAGATTCAGGAGAATCTTCCAATGTTATGCCCTTGTCAATTTGTAGAAAATTAAATGCCATTCCTCTACAGAGCGACAAACACATGATACAACTATACAGGACCCAACGCAAATTCATGGGGGAACTCAGGGATGTAATGATCAGAATAACGACACATCCTAAATTTGTGCAAGTGATTGATATCATCGTGGTAGACATCCCAGAGGCCTATGGGTTATTACTAAGTTGAGATTGGTCTGATAAGTTAAACAGGTACTTTAGTACATACTGGGAAAACCTTTGGCTACCACTGAAGGGATACAAGAATATGATTAGAATCGATAGGGAGATACATATGAAACATACAGTCATTGATCTAGAAACCTTGAGTGAACCCTCATCTACAGATTTCCTGGTGCTAGGCAAATATTCCTGTGATTCCCACTTCGGAAAATTTTCTCCTCTCTTATCCAATGCCCCCCTCTCTCAAAACTATGAAATGGTCTTTCAAGAGAAATCATCGATACCGACAGAAGACACCCTCTTCTACCAAGACCCTGCATTGGAAACTACAAAACAAGAGATAGGAGAGCTAGAAAGTAATAAGGAAGGAAAAAAAGGCTATTGTCTTTCACAAATTTGGACCATATACTTTGATGGATCTAAATTGCACGAAGGATCAAGGGGAGGGTGCATCCTCATTGATCGAAAAGGTTAACGTTATTTCCCGTCCTGTAGACTAGAATTCGAATGCACCAATAACACCGCCGAGTATGAAGCTCTAGTACAGGGGTTAGATAAATCCATAGACTTGAACGTCAAAGAATTGAAATTTTTCGGGGACCCCGAGATTATCGTTAGGCAAGTAAGGAATATTATACACTGCAATTCCCCACATCTGAAGAACTATCAGTAGGAAGTGCATAGGCTAATGGATCATTTTAAAGCTTTCAATATCACCGTGATCCCCAAAGAAAAGAACATCCTTGTTGATTCCCTGGCCATAGCTGCTTCAATGTTGTCACCTCTAGAAGACTATGAAGCCTCTCGGTTCACTATGGAACTACTCTACAAACCATCGGTTCCTAATAATATCTCTAATTGGAAGGTCTTTGAAGGAGATGATCAGATCATACACTTCCTGACTAACCAAGACAATTTCAAAGATTTAGCCATCGACGATGAGGTATTCCAAGAACAAGCGATAGAAATTGATCCTTGAATAGGCCAGCCTATTGACAGATCGAAATCTCACACCATCCCAAAAGGGATAGCTAATCTAGAAAATCTGTTTGACTTGAAAGAACTCTTTAGGGGGCCTAAGAACGCAAATACCGACAGCTTTTGTCCCCTGCATGAAACTATAAATCTCGAAACCCCAGAGAATCCAAAGAATTTGAATCTCGAAAAAACCATATCTAAAGAGGAAAGAAAGGCTTATCTCAAACTTTTCAAACAATATCAAGATGTCTTCACATGGTCCTACCGAGACCTGAAAACCTACGACACCCGGATCATTCAACACACTATATCATTAAAACCTGAGGTGAAACCTTTCCAAAAAAATGCTCTGAAAGTATCACACATCCCTGGAACCTCTCATGTATCAGGAATTAAAGAAAATTTTAGATCCAAGATCATTTTCCAGGTTAGGCATTCCACATGGGTAGAAAAACTGGTTCCTGTGAGGGAAAAGTCTAGAGAAATTTGCTTATGCGTAGATTTTATAAATCTCAACAGAGCTTCAGAAAAGGACAATTACCCAGTCATGTCGATGGAACAACTCCTGTAGACTATGTCTGGCTCGGAATTTTTCTACCTACTACATGGTTTCTTAGGTTACAACCAAGTCCTAGTTTCAGAGGAAGATCGTTTAAAAACTACCTTTCGAATCAAGTGGGGAACCTTCACTTATAAACGCATGCCTTTTGGGTTAATCAACACAGGAGCAACCTTCCAAAGGGCCATGGATGGAGCATTTTGGGGATTAATCAACAAGTGTGTTGTAGTGTATCTAGACGACGTAACCGTGTATTGACAGAACAGAGAAGAACACATCCAACACTTAACTCAATTTTTCAAACAGTGTAGGAAATACGTTATATCCTTAAATCCAAAGAAAACCATTTTCAGCATCGAGGAAGGTAATTTGTTAGATCATACTATATCCCAAGAAGGTATTCGCATAAACCCATAAAGGATTAGATCCATATCTCAACTCCCGCTACCCCATAACAAGAAAGCTATGCAATATTTTTTCGGGAAAGTAAATTTTGTGAGGAAATTCACTCCCGATTTCGTGGAAATCATCAAACCCTTACAAAATATGATTCACAAAGATACTGAATTTAAGTGGGATAATGAACGAAAGGATGCGTTCAACAATATTAAAACTGCCATATCTCAGGCCCCTGTGCTATGAAGTCTCGATTTCAATAGGGACTTCTTCCTCTATACTTTCGCCTCTGACCAGTCGTTAGCTGCAGTATTGACTCAAAAGGATGATGATAACAATGAAGCTTCAGTGTCGTTCATGAGCACTAATCTCCAAGGAGTCGAGCTTAACTATCCCGTTGTTTACAAACAGGCCTATGCGGTTTACAAGATAGTAAAACACTTCAGGTCTTACATCCTCAAGAACCACACCAAAGTGATTGTGCCTGACCCTACAGTCTGAACCTTGTTTACTCAGCAAGAGATGGGGGAAAGAAGAGGGAACTTGATGGAAGTAGTCCAAGAATTTGATCTAGATATAAAATCTGCCAAACTTGTTAAGGGGCAAGGGTTGTGCAAACTCGCAGTTAAAGCCTAGGACCAAGCAAATGAAGATTCTAGATGGGAGAATGAAATGGAATTATGGTGTGGTGAATTTTCATACATTTCCCTAGGGCTCGAGTCTTGGCATAAGAATCTAACCTACCTCCTACACCATGGGGCCTACCCAGAAAATCTCAACCCTAGGGAAAGGAGATCTCTTAGGTTAAAATTTGCACAATACCACCTCATAAATTTAGTACTCTTCCAGATTAATTATGATGGAGTACTCTTAATATATCTCGAATGAGAATATGTAGACAAAGTACTGAAGGAACTCCATGATGACCCTGCCGGTGGTCATTTCGCGGGAAATACCACCGCTCATAAGATACTGAGAGTTGGTTACTATTGGCCCACCTTGTTCAAAGACGCCCATACCTATGCCAGAAACTGTAAAACTTGCCAAGTAAGCACCGGGAGGGAGAAGAGAGTGACAATCCCACTCTAGCCAGTAATTGCCTCTAGGCCTTTTGAGCAATGGGGGTTAGATATCATAGGAGAAATCACACAAATCTCTTCAAAACAAAACAAGTGCATTCTGACTGCCACTGATTACTTCACAAAATGGGCAGAGGCTATCCCTTTGACTCATGTAAATGAAAAAGTAGTGATCCAATTCATAGAGCAACAACTAATCACGAGGTTTGGTGTTCCTTCTGTCAGGGTTTTTGACAATGTAGCTTATTTCTCTTCAACCCGATTGATGAAGTTTTCTTTGGACAAAGGAATCATAATTAAGTACTCTGCAAATTATTACCCACAAGGAAACAGGGTGGAAGAATCGACCAATAAAAACCTAGTAAGGATACTAAAGAAGACAGTTGCAAATAACCAAAGGAATTGGCATAATCTACTCCATAACGCTTTATGGGCCTATAGGGTCACACCTAAAGAAGCCATAGGAAATTCCCTGTACTTCCTAGTTTACGGACATAAAGTTATTCTCCCAAATGGGATTTATCTTCCATCTCTTCAACTATCCCAAGATTCCAACGGGGATCCCTCCTCGGTCATACAAAAAAGAATTGATACTCTGCTCATGCTAGAAGAAGAGAGAGAAAAGGCTAAGTCCAAATTCATAGCTCACCAACAGGTAGTGAAAATATGGTTTGACAAGCATAAGGCCAAAGAGAAGGACTTCGAAGTAGGGGACCTAGTCCTAAGGTGGAACAAAGCAAATGAACCAAAAGGGAAGCATTCTAAATTTCAAAATCCGTGGCTTGGACCTTTCCAGGTGGCTGAGAAGATTGGGGTAGGCACTTATCGATTGCAAAATCTGAGGGGGGAACCTAATGACCTCCCAATGAATGGCCAATCCCTAAAACAATTTTTTCAATTATTATTATTTTTTTTTGTGTGTGTTTTTATGTTTTGTTTGAGTGTTTTCATTATCGCGAAATACTTTTTGTTTTTGTCTTCTTTAGCTTTCTGGGTTTTTTTTTTGGTGCTTTTGAAAGGTGTGTTTAGCAAAAAATGGTTGACCTTAAGTCATGTGACATAGAAAATGTTGTTCCAAACTCATCGCTCACATACAACACGAGAAGCATCATGGAGCTTGTGCTTAATTTGAGGGGTCCTTTATCTAACCTGTGTAAACGAACAAATTTGGAGAAATGTCAGAAGTGTCTTCTCATTGGTTTGGTAAGACCTTAAGGGAAATAAGGAAATCTAGAAAGGACTACATGAACCCTGAATACAAAGCTAGCAAAGGATCCACCTTAACCATCTCACCTTGAAAAACAAACATACATCATCCTCTCCCACTCGCTCAGGGCATCATGCTGAAATAAAATTGATATTATCAAAAGAGTGAACAGTAGGAGAGGGTATGCAGATATCTCCTTCGGGGTTATATATTCTCGCTACCAGTGGAGCAAAGTTCGTGATGTCAAGGTGACTCTGTCGGGGCTATGGACGCTCTCTAGCAGTGGAGTGACACCAAAGAAGGTGAGTAGAGGTAACTACAGGCTTCACGCCAGTGAATTCTTTGCTAAACTTTGTAAAAAAGGGCATGAGTCAGGGTTACAGGAAACGAAAGAGGAATAAAGGTTAAAACCCCAAGGGCATACCCGGAAGCATCAACTGAAGTTCAAAATGCAAGGGTAAAAGAGGCTCGGATTCAAAACGGAGTCTTGAGGAAGGAACAAAGATTCTGCTTTCGGCCAGTGAATCGCCATTTGTTGAGCACTCAACACACCCTAAAAGTCTACGTCAAATTTCACTTTTTGGGTACCACTTGATCTTTTGTGAATGTCTAATTCGATCTTAGTATGAAAATGTTTCCTCTGATCGTCTTCTATTTTTCATTTTAAGTCTTTCAAAGTTGTTCAGGAAAGAGAAAATCATCATGAATTAACAAAGACTAACATTTGATTAAAGAACCGACAATCAAAATTTATCCCCAGTGCGCTAAAGGAATTTGGCATCAGGAAGGATTAGAGATGACAAATTTCGCCCAAGAGGACCAAAATAGTCGAGCCCCGACCTCCATTGGCATCGACAAATGATAGTCTTAATTACTTGATAAGCGCTATGCAAGAATTTCGCCGATGATCGAACCTCGTCAGTGTCGAGAAGTTTTGAAGAGGGTAAGTGTCGTGCGAGTAAAGGAAGAATATCGTGGATAGGGAGTTTCGAAGGACGATAAACCCCAAAGAAACTATGCGTTGATTTTTGAACGTCGATACCTAATACTCACCGACGTTGACAGTCGTAATATCTAGCTAAATTTAGCGCGATCGACGTAAAAGAAGCCCCGAGTGTAACCCTTACCCACGAGCTGAGTTCTAGGTTTTCTTTTAATAAGACCCAAGTTAGTAACGCCACGTCGACATCATTTGGCAACGAAAGTTTCTAAAGGAAAATATCAATGAACTTACAAAATAACTTAGGACAATGGTAATTACAAAATCACATAATTATGAGAAGCTTGAATAAGAACACGACAGATTTACACGCAAAGAGGAAACATGATACTTTCAACTGCTACGACTAGAACCTGTTCAGGAAAAACATTTTTGAAATTTCATATATTAAGGTTCCCGCTGGGCTTAGGTTACATACAAAAGAAACTACCAACACCTTGGCCAACCAACCTAGTTACATCGAGAACGTGAAAATTCTCACAACAAACAGGGAAAATTATCAAAACATATGTTACTTCCGAGAATACAAAGCAAGGGTCCGCTCATCATGTATCTCCTACACACGGCCCTTCTCCCGGACTTCTCTATGCACCTTGCAATGTTCTTATGTTCTCCTCCTCCATCATCCTCTGCATTTCACGCAGGTGCACAATCGTATCTTGTGCTTCCTGAAGCTACCTCTTGAGACAATTTGTGCTTCCTTCGTGGACTAGTGGTGCTGATACCTCCTGGTTATGCACCGCCAGTTGTCTCTGCAATTCTCTATTTTCTTGATAAAGTTTGGCTATGGAAAGTTGTGCCTGCTCCAGCTGTTGATTGGGGTTTTCAAAGTTAGAACCCGATACCCACGTCCTTCGCATTCGTCTCCCGCTTCATCAACTAGTAGTCTCGACAGGCTCTAGCCGAGTAGCAGGATTAATGAACTCCTCAGCGATAGGGTGTGCACTCATCTCTGTCAAGATGTGGCTTCCTCCTACTTCCTTATTTTTCTGGGCCCTCCCCTTCTACGCTGTGTCGTCTTTTGAGAGGGCGTGGCCTCCAACCTGTGGGCATGACAGATATGATCCAGGACGTGTGAAATGCAACCGATAAGAGTTGCAGAGAATATATGGTACAATCATTTCCAATCTCTTTAGTCTTCCCAGCCTCCACTATTGGTGAATGATGGTTGACACACTTGGTGATACGGCCTCTGGGGTAACAACTTCCTTGACCTGGGGCATTTAACGAATTCCTTTATTGCGACATCCGATCTTTTGGGAGCTGACGCACACTTTCGGCACACGTTCAACTCTGGCATCCTTTCCAAACCCCAAGGGGAAATCGGCCTCTGGAATGGCTTCAACGCTCGTATATGTCGTACATGATCTGCCATGCTATGGCGCGCGAATGTAACTCATCCAAACTAAAGGGGAGCGATGGTATAGACAGAGACGCTACAAATCATTCAAAAAAGCTACTGGGATCACATAAGTATTTAACAATTGGGACTAGCAAACTCTACAGGTATGCATTAGTTGGATTTTTTCGCTTACATCTTCCTATGTTTTTCCTAATAAGTAATTTCTAAATGATGTTAATCCCGATTGTAGGAAATTTCTCTTCGACTACCAAACAAATTTTTCTCCGTAACCTCGCCAAGGAACCTTAAGGAAACATTGGGGTAATATCAATGAAGTCGTGAAGGATACCAGACTCCCCGATTTCGGCACCCCTGACAACTTTTTCGACTTGTACAACATAATCGAGTCGCATGCCAAGCAAGATTCACTATGGACCGAAGAGCTCGTGAAGATGACCGATGCGGTACCAGGTCAAGTGCAATGATTTATGGACCATCCTATTAAAGCTCGAATTGTGCTACATCAGTTAAACTCCAGTCTGGAGAAGTACTGGACGCATGCGATGGACATCAGAGGGATACATGTGACTTCGATGGAGTAGCACAGGTTCCCATGGGATCAAACCTGCGATAATCTGTTTATCAGTTGGTCCAAGTATGAGAAAATTCATCCTTTTAGAGAACTATCTTGAGTTGACTGTTAAAGAAACTATTAGAAGATGACGCCACGTGGTGTATTTTGCTTTTCTTAAACTTCACTTGGCTATTTTTTTCAGTTGAACATCAGATTATAAATAAAGACATCGATCAATCAGTTAAGGGTCGATGTTTGTTGCAAGAACTCTTTCTTTTTGGTTGTTAAGAATTATTTTGAAGCTGCATTGAATTGAGAAGTCCTTCTGGACCAAAGAGAAGTTATTTTCATCGACTACATGTGTGATTGTACGTGGAGAAGAACTATTTCCTATAATGTTTCATGAATGATGTTGTTATGAGTAAGAGGAATTAATTATGTTGTCAAGTTATCTGGTGCAATGTTTTGTTGTTCTTTGCTTTAATGATGAAGATGAATCGTTGTGTTATTATGTGATGAAAGGTTCTGGTAGATGAATTATTTTGCTTGCCATTATCTCAGTGAATACGTGTTTTCTTTCTGGTAGTTAGTATCTCTGATAGTAATTGGATGCRCACATGGTTAATGTATTAGTACCAAGGACGATTTTAAGGATGGAAATTTATTTTAAAATGTAGAAACCTTAGCGAATCTTACTAATCCTTCATATGCCAACTATAAATGTTTGGCAATATTTTTGTAAAAATATTCAAATTTCTAAGGATTTTATATAGTTTGTATAAAATTTTGGTGATATTTTAGGTATAATAATTTTATCCTATAGAATTTGGGCGAATCATTTTTAAGAATAGCGAATCTGTTTTTGGGAAAAACCATGGAAAATTAGCCCATGAGCGAAATTTAGCCCCTAAAATCATCCCTAATTAGTACTAGGCCTGTGGTATAAAATTGTTGTCTGCATGCTTGAGTAGCGGGTTATCCCAAGTTCAACCTCTTCCCCTTAGTTAAGCTTAATTCCATTTTTTTTGCCAAGTTGGTTTATACCAGCTTACATCTCATATCGGTCCTACCCAAGAGAAAATATACAAAAGAGAATAGTCCAAACTGAAGGAAGTGCCTTCACAAGAAAAATGTAAAGCCCATTGATAATTTGGTCGAATCACAAGATCTAGAGAAACATTCCACCATTAAACGTTGTTGAGTCTAATTGGGCCTTGGTGGCAGGTTTTGTTCCTACTGTTGAGTCAAGGGATTCAAGACCCATCAACACAACCCTTGTTGCACCAGTAAATCCTGCATCTTGAGCTTCCAAATCTCAAAGTTTCTTTTATCGCTGAACTTTTCAACTTCAAACTTTGAACTCTACATCTTAGCCACTAGCACAAAATCTCCTAATACCCAAATCACTGTTTATAATAATAACCAAGGCCTTTTTTAAAAATAATGTGAAGGAATGATTGGTAAAATAGTTTAATTAAAAAACCTTTTAATAATATATATAAAAAAGTCCTTTTACCAACCTCTCCTTTTATTTAAAAAAGAAAAAACACATTTTTAAAACCTCCACCTTTTAAATACTAGCATACCCCTGAACCGGGGGAAAGGCAATGCCGAACAAAATAATATAGTTTTTTTTTTTATAAGTATATTATTTCATGAGTAGCATTGTAATATATTATTTCATGTAGTATATTATTCAACATTAATATATCTATATATGTGTGTGTGTGTGTGTGTGTGTGTGTGTGGACCCTGGATTTAAGCAGTAAAAAAAAACATATGATCCTTTATATGCAGTTATTGTGTTAATTGTTTAAAAGTAAAAGAACATTAATCTAGTTAACTGTTTGAGACGAAAATTCAACAAGGAATCATTCTGGAATGCACTGAAGGGTTGTCTGTATATCTAATGTGCACATATTGGGCATTTCATTTGGTTTTATTTGGTTATAGTTAAATTAATTCTTGTTGATTGCATTTATTCCGCCTTAGTATGCATCAATTGTGCAATTAGTGTTCCTTAAGTACCCCATCCCCTCGACATGACCATATAGGAGTTCTTTGATGGCAATGAGTAATTTTGCAAGATTGTTATGCTTATGAATCATTTTGGAATGCACTGAAGGGTTGTTTGTATATATCTATGTGCACATAATGGGCATTGCATTTCATTTTATTTGGTTATAGTTAAATTAATTCTTGTTGATTGCGTTTATTCTTCCTTAGTATGCATCAGTAGTGCAATTAGAATTCCTTTAAGTACCCCATCCCCTCGACATTACCATATAGGAGGTTGGGTATTCTACATCTATAGAAGCTCCTGAGCCCATATATCGATTTGAGAACCAAATTCAATCCACTATAAGCGCACTCAGCAGCATAAGTCACACAATAGTGTTTATGGTTTTGACATATGCATATCACGAGATCAAAACACTTTGGGAAGAGGATAAATTTGTGTTGGGATTTGTATGGTTTGAAAGGATAACTATGTGTGGATATTTTTAAGGTTTAGAACGATAAATCTATTCTAAATTTTTTAGGGTTGAGAAGCATAATATGTGTTGGCATTTTGGTTTAGGAACTGCAGGTTTCTACCCTCTACTACATGAGGGACTTGTCACCATAATAATCTTTTATTCTAGAATATACACTTCCATACTGATAGACATTATAAATAAGAATAAATACACAAAATCAACTTCAACTTCATCGCAACGATTTTTTAAAGAGAAAATATAAATCCTGACCTACATTATTGATCAATCGATTCATGAACTCTGGTAGTCCTGGGCGATGTTTCTAAGCTCCAGTACTTGATGTTTTTTTTACGTGATCAACACCCAATGTCACTAAGATGTTGCTCGATGCTCAAATTTGCAAGGCGTTCACGCTCTCTTGTCAAACCTAAACCGAATACGAGCTTGGATTATGGGGAAAATACCATTTGTACCGTGTGTAAGTGGACTGTTTTGTGAAAAAAAATGGGATGCAACCTACAAGCATGGATTAAAAAATAGAACCCTGGGTGAAGGAATACCCTGGGGTTGCAGGCATAACACAGACTCAGTGATTCAGTTTAATGATAAACCCTTGGCAGAAGGTTGTTGTATTTTTTGGTTGCCATGATAACTTAGATCCTTCTCATATTTACTCAACTAATTTGTCTTCCATGGATGCTCTAGATTCCATCCTCCAAGTAGTTCTCTGCACCACAGTTGCACAAGACTATTCTTACTTCATAAGACTCCTCCTTTGTTGGATGGACTTCAATATATGCCAACAAAATGTTCACTTCTTGTGGGTTGTCTCACTTGTGCAAGTGGGTCGTCTCATTGCATAAGCAAGCCATTTCTTCAATATGGGGCTAGGGGCAAGTCCTGGACAAATTTGGCAGAATAGACACCATCARCGRCAACATCAYTAAAAATAAATAARTAAAAATAGTTTTATATTGTCAAGTTTGTTGCTCATCTCCATTATCTCTGAACAATCTTGGTGAAGAATCTTAATAGTAGTTCTCTATCTGTCAAAATAGAAACAAAATTAAAATTATTTGAATTCCATGACCATTCCAAAATCTTAACGAGTATATCCAAAAACCAGACCACCAAAGTGGTAGCAAGCTAACTATCATCTCCTCTACAATCGATATCACAGTGTTATATGACAACACGTATGGGCACTGTAACATCAACGTCGTGATACAATTAGCATCAGCGTATGACACCGGTATTATAGTCTAACTTGCAAGCACAAAGGTACAACCCGCAGGTGTACGACATACACTGGCATAAAAACCTGTAGTATGGAGGGCATCGGGGATGAGATCTATCCATGCCCACCAAAGTGGGTATAGATACCACCTCCGCCTAGGCACTTTACATATATCACAAGGAGGATCCCATAGTTAGTAATTATAATTTAAAAAAAAAACACCAGACACGGTTCGATCTTGTGACCGGACGCATGAAAAACAATCAAATAAAAGTACAATAAATTACTTCGATTGGCTAGATTGGGTGACAACTACATAATAAAAACAACAACAATTATAAAACTTACCATCATTTCACTTCCATTCTTTATGTATCGTCGTCAAGCTAAAACGATACATTAGTAACCCTCTCTTCCTTGTTGACGACCATCCCAACTAGGGTTACCTACACACCCAAAAAAACATTTTCAGGAAATTTTTCCCATAATACAAAACCCCTTTAAAATTAAGTAAAGGTAAAGAATGATTAATTACATTGTTGATGTCCATGCCATCTATTTTAAAATTTGAATTCTCATCCCAGAACTTTTGGGTAGCTTGGCTTATTTGTTTTACTGTCAATGGAAGAAGCCCGCTGCTAGTACCGCTTTTTTTCAAAACCATCCAGGCTTGCTTGAATGTCAGGCTCCTTAAAATGCCAAAACACACATATATTAAAAACCCTAAAACAACCTACCTTGACAGAGGGAAAACCACTTACCCTGACAAAGGAAAAACCGCCTTCATTAACTTGGGTTGCCTGAGAAGGCATAAAACCGCCTCCGGAGAATAGGAAACCTCCATCAGATTGACTCTGCATGCCAAACATCTTTCTTCTCTACTCTGCAACTCCCCACAAAGAAAAATAGTTGTAAGGGTTTTGAGATAAAATTTACAAAGAAAACTAATAACAACAGCATATGATATGAAGTGGATTCAGATGATAATGGTGGTTTTTATTGTAAGTATTTAGTGGGGGATTTGAGCGTAGATGTAAATCTCCCGCCAATTCCTTCCCCTCCATTTCATGTTAGAAAAATAGGACTGTGGAGCAATAAAATAAAACAAATGCGGAAACAAAACACAGAATATACACAATACAATAGAGACACAGATTTACGTGGTTCACCCAGTGTGGGCTACGTCCACCAGAGAAATTGCCAGGTCCTTCCTTTATTATTATCTAGCATATGAAGGGATACAACCTACAACAAACCCGCTGTAACATCCTCTTCTTTCTCTCATAGTCTCCTATCTCAGAATACAATATTCACCATCAATCATAGCTGTAATACATTTCCCTCACAAAAGAGGGTTGCCTTCTAGGGAAAAAAACCCTAACATAATCTTTATCATTAGATCTGTGACCTTATAATGAACGATCCACATTTACAATGAAATTACAATATACATTTATAAGGCAATTTTTCCTTCGGGGGCCCGCTTGCCTCCAGACCCCCCAGCCGGGGGGATAGCCCCCCTGGACCCCGCAGAGGGGGTACCCCCACCTCTGCACTCCCCCGTGTGGAAGAGTGTACATACTTCTGGGGTATAAATACTTCATGGGGTATAAACACAACTGAAAGTAAAAGACCTCTGAATCAGGAAGATAATCAGGCTCCACAACCAACATTTCATTCATTATTTGGTGGTGAAATTGGCTTCGGTATCATTTTCAGGTCGTCAACATTTGACGAGGATATTTTTGTTGTTTGTGGCCTCGATTACATGCGTGTGCATTTTCTCCTCCCGACTAAATGGATTGTATTTAAGTTTTTAACTAAAATCTCAATAACTCCATAGTCACGTATAAATAGTGGCTTCGAAGATGTAAGTAGATGGTCTAAACAAATCTTATCCTCCAATACATGTATTATATTATTTGACAAATCGAGATCCTCTAGGGATTTAAGCCCCGCTTGCACTAGATGCTCAAGGTTGTGGGAGATCATGTTGTTGTTAAGAATGAGACACTTTAAATGAGGCAAGGATGGAAACCATTTCAGAGAAATCAGGCCAGCATTGGCTAACGACAGTTGATGGAGTCGTGGAAATTGCTCAAACAAAGTTGTTGGAAACAACCTGCACGACATACCTTTGAAAGCGTTGTCCAGTGTTAAAGAAACAATTTCTGAAGGGTTATGCCCACCCCTGGCAGCCTCAACACATGTTGCAAAAGGAATAGCATGCGTGAAATCTATAACAAAACCCATGATATTGGTCTTGTTGACATCATGGCGACAAAGAATGTCGCCACCACTTTCTATTTTTAAAAGAAACTTTCCTTTTTTTTTTCATAGCTTGCTTGTCTACATCCAGATTCCAGATTCCTTCTAGAAATCATAAATGCTAATTTTGATAAGAATCCAGATTCCTTCCAGCAATCATAAATGCTAATTTCGTACTTCTTTGCCACTCTACCAAGCACATCGGTTCTGGATACAATCTGCCAAGCAGTTTTCAGGTATTTCAAGCTTCTCTACAAGTTTATCTGGGATTGTTGTCCTTTGGACTGGAATTCATGCACTACCACCTAAAAATAAAAGGAATGCATGCATTATACTTTTTTTGGGGGTGCAAAGATCATTCCTTGGGGCTTGCAGGAAGCGTAATATCTTGAAAATATTGGAGCCTCCTATGAACTTTCTCCTCATGGATATTGATATTGGAATCAGAGAGGGCCGCAAGAATGGCATCTTCAAACTCCTCGTTGTCAGGCTAGTGATCAGCCTTATCCTGAAGTGGAAGGGAATCTGAATTAGCCTTTGTGAGAGATCTAATCTACATAGGTCGAGATTGGGGCTGAGGCTAAAGTTGAGGCTAAGGTTGAGGCTAGATTGCAGGTTATTAAGGATAACAAGCCCACCATCCACACCCCCAAAGGAGAGGGAACGCCTTGGTGGAGGACAATTTTCATTGTGGAATCTAGGAAGTTTGCTTTTAGTATTCTTGACATTTCCAAAAACCTTATTCTCTAATGGAGATGTTGTAATATTCTAGTCATTTGTCCTATCCAATGTTAAAGGCATTCTCTCTTCAATGCCTTAATTATTCTTGGAGAAAAATGGAGGTGCGAAACTGTTCAGGGCACGGTCTGCATTTGAAATTGGAGGGCGAAATGCATGTTTTGAACTTCCATTTTCTTTAAGACTTACTTTCTCTAGCTTGTGCCTTAGTATCTCTTCATGACTTTGCATTTTAGGACCACCTACATATGGAGGTATGTTCTGTACTGGAAGTCCAGGGGTGTTAACGCTTGCATTTTCATCTGCAAATGGCTTGTGTGTCTCCATTCTCTTCCCAGTAACCATTACCGAACACTGAGAACTGGGAATTGGGTACTTCTATCGATGCCAATAGAACTTTCTGTTGTTGGCAAGTGTTCTACAAAGGCCCAAATCCTATTGTTGCCATAAATTTGGTTGCTTCATCCCCCACTGGATTCCTACTCTGTTGGTTTTGGATTGTTGGGTGTCTAGGACAAGGCTGAGGTTGCAATAGAGAGGAGGACTGCAGAATATCAATGGCTTCAGAATCTAGATTTTCTTGGGAGAAACCAGAACAAACTGACTGTGACTCTAGCTCTCTGAGCATCTCCTGAGCTCGTTCAGATGATTTGAGATGGGAATCGAGCCCCCAGGGCCTAGCTGAAGCAGGTTTTACACATTGAAGCATGAATTTTGCCTCTCCAATTCTCCTTTGCTTCATTAGACCAATTCCGAGATTACACATTTTATTGTTGTCCGGTTCAATGGACAAAGCTTTTCTATAAACGACCTCTGCAACAATATAGTTATTCTGCTACATGTAAGCCCAACCCAGGTTACCCTGTATACAAAGGCATATCATTAACATTGTACCATACATAAAACATAGTGTTCATTGTGATATATTAAAAAAACCAACTCATCATACCAGCAAGCGAGTGGCCTCTTGTTCAATTGAGACCTGCAACTTCTTCCGCCAAGATCTAACAGTTTTCATCCTTTTGCCATTAAATTCCATGCCTTGATGAATACGATTCAACTTGTGTTTGAGTAGGGCTATTTGATCATCTATTCTTCCACATCTCTGCAAACAAATGATAAACACTAATATCAATATCTAATGCCTATAGAAAGCACATGTCCAAGCCTATAGTTACTAATGTTTTTGCATGTAAGATATAGGTACATGTGGGTGGGTGTGGCATTTTCAGTAGTTGGGTTCCTTCAATATTGAAAATATGTTGTGCTATGCATTGTAGTCCCTCAGTGCTGGCATTTTTAGAAGCACTTGCAAAATAAAAATACAAGAAAACAATTGATACTAAAGTATTGGTGTCAAGTTTGACAAACATCCAAGCATGAGCGCCCTGATCTATTCTGGTTTTGAGTTGGCAAAGCTCAGGGCTCAAACATAAACTATGTGCTTATCATGTAACCACTTTCTCATTAACATTATGACATACATAAAATATAGGATTCATCATGCTACATTAAAAGAATCAATTCACACCAGGAATTGTGTGGCCTCTTGTTCAAATTCCAAAAAGTTGCTCAAAGAAGGTGGGTGGGGGAATGGTAGAGACCCATTAATCTTCCTCTATGTGCATTGCCATGAAAAGAGGGTAGGCCTTTCATGTATGGGGCTCTGGCTAACACCTACCTACATTGAATTGGTGTCGAAGTTGACAAACACCAAGCACAAGCACTCTGATGCTTTTTGGTTTTGTGCTGGCAAAGCTCAGGGCTCAAACATATGGGCTTATTAGGTAATCACATCCTCATTGTGGATTGAAGTGGGTGGCGGGAATGGTAGAGGCCCATAATATGCCTCTCCATGCGTTGCCATGAAAAGAGGGCATGCCTTACCTGTATGGGCATCAGATTACACCTACATGTATTGCTCTAACCTGGAGATTAATCCATAATAAAATTGATCACCAATTACATTCTGTATCTATTACAAAATGGTCTGGAGATCATTCCATAAAAAAATTGACCACCAATTACTAAAGTCTACTATAGACATTGCTCTAACCTTACAATCTACGCCTGTTCCACAATGGTATGGAGATCCATCCATACAAAAATTGACCTGCAAAAGACCAAAAGCTCCTTTGAGTGAGAGGAACTATTCTACTCTGTGTTCTCAGAATTCCACATGGGAGGGCGAGAATTTTGATGTTCCCTTCTGGTAATGAAGGGTGCATTTAAAGAAACTTTCAATCATTTCACTTCATGGATATACAGTGTGCGTATAACATGTTGAAATCCCATCGCCTATCCCTTGAATAGGGAACTAATTCATCTCTAAATATTATGTGTGGACAACAAACAATTTCTATTGCTCTGTCCAATGATCTAGTGTAACATACCCACCACGGCCTAAAATATTTTTCTCCTTTTTCTCCTTTTTCTAGAGGGACAGAATCCTTGAGTTCCTACGAGGTCCTAGCGCAGGCTATCTCTTCTTGTCAGAACCTTCACTAAACCAATCCACTGGTTCTTTCATTGAAAACCCGTCATGTACAACTCAAGCACCAAGCGCGGGCTTCACCTCCATGTGATCATCGGTCATGACCCTGGGCCAAGCCAAGAGGCACCTTTCGCAATTCGTCACTCAGCGATGCTTGAGAGTCAAGTCCTTCGACTATTAAAAACCTGAAACCCAAAATCGTACCTTCATTGAGATTGACGGCTGCGAATCTCCCCCTGATCCGACGGTCCTAGCCGTTTCGAGATTTCGGTAACCGAGTTCGAAATGCAAGAGAGTCGAGTATTTTGACTCTTTGAACCCCGAAACCCGATACACGAGTTCTTATATGAGATCCAATGACTCATGGGATTTCGGAGCTTTCCCTGAACCTTGACTTCTCACCACGCGTCTTCCCTGATGGACGGTCCAGATCCTTTCGGGACTCCTCTTTTCTACCACGTGACCCTGTTTTGTGACCTAGGGCTCATCCTCCGAGTGCATCGGGGTTTCGCGTACCGGGATTTCATGATTGGCGAAGACGAGGGGTATCACCCTTTGGTTTCCCTGGTGTTGAAACGCCGAAATTCCGAAATCTATTCATAGTAAACTGATTCGAAGTTTCACATACCGGGACTTTGCGACTTGCGAAAACGAGGGGTATCACTATTTGGTTTCCTGGGTGCCGAAATGCCGAAATGCTGAAATCTATTCATACTAAACTGATTCGGAGTTTCGCATACTGGGACTTCGCGACTTGCGAAGACGAGGGGTATCACCCTTTGGTTTCCCGGATGCCGAAATGACGAAAACTACTCACACTAAACTGAATCGGAGTTTCGCATACTGGGACTTCATGGATTGTGAAGACGAGGGGTATCACCCTTTGGTTTCCTAGGTGCCGAAACGCCAAAATGTCGAAATCTATTCATACTAAACTGATTCAGAGTTTCGCATACCGGGATTTCGTGACTTGCGAAGATGAGGGGTATCACCCTTTGGTTTCCCATATGCCGAAATGTCAAAATGCCGAAATCTATTCATACTAAACTGATTGTCCAGATCACTCCTATATCAACGACCACGATCACATCGTGATTTCATGAATCACGAGATCATGCAATCCTAGCTTTTGACCACTCTGGGTTGCGGGTTAGCAAAATGCTACCCAGCTGCCACATGTCCTGTGCCAATGGATGGCTCTGAATACTTCGAGACTTTCAGGACGTTGCCAAATCCACTCTCCTGCCTATGCAAAGGATAAGGTCGATGGGCAATAGAGATCTGAAAGATCCTTCAGAGGGTTCTTGGGTAAATTATCCCTAGGCTTGGTGACCTGACTAAAAATCCTTCCTGAGTCGCCGAGCTATAAACTTTGTGGTAAGGGTAAAGTAAACTTGTGGGTTTAATATCATGGTAGTCCTTTCAAGGGACTCACTTCGGCTTTGGAGTGCGAGGAAACTTCCCGGGAGGAGGTGCCTTCGAGAAATTACACCAGGGCATAGCATGAGTCGAGTAGATGGAACAATTATCAAGGGAAGAGAATCGTATTATGAACTTACTCTTTCTATACATAATCAATTATGATTATACTAGTATACGCATGCATACATTACCTCAAATCAAAACACAAGGCAAACACTTCTATACAGAAACCATTTATGAGCGTATAAAACATGAGCATGCGTTCGGGATATTCAATTCAAGATACAAGATATAAACACTTATCAGGAAACACCAGGTGTGATGCGACTGCTGAGAGGGGTGTTCGTTTCCACCCAACTGTAGGCTCAGTGACTCCAAACAGATTTACCACTAGCCACCCCCGAGCTAGACCACGAGGATTGAGATTCAATTTTCTACTTCCAGCTCAATGGAAGTCAAGGACGAAGGTTACTCTCCTTCTCCTCTGTTCATAACTCCCTGTGTTTCCAAAGTTTCTCCAGTTCTTCCCCACGATCCCTGTCATGCGC